>CAUYLG010061323.1:0-17217 GCA_963573385.1 Cacajao melanocephalus
TATTATCCAGGAAAACTTCCCTAACCTAGCAAGGCAGGCCAATATTCAAGTCCAGGAAATACAGAGAACACCACAAAGATATTCCTCAAGAAGAGCAACCCCAAGGCACATAATCGTCAGATTCACCAGGGTTGAAATGAAAGTTGTTGGCGGCTGCGACTGGTTAGTAAGTAGTATCATTTTCAGAAATAGAGACTGTCAGGAGAGGATTAAGTCGAGAGTGATTCTCATGCCTGTAATCCCAGCACTTTGTAAGGCTAAGGGGGGCAGATCACTTGAGCTCAGGAGTTTGAGACCACCCTGGGTAACATGGTGAAGCCCCATGTCTACAAAAAATACAAAAAAAGTAGCTGGGCTTGGTGGTGTGTGCCTGTAGTCCCAGCTACTTGCGGGGCTGAGGCAAGAGAATTGTTTGCGCCCAGGAGGCTGAGGCTGCAGTGTGCTATGATTGAGCCGCTGCACTGTAGCCTAGGTGACAAAGCGAGACCCTGCCTCAAAGAAAACTAAAAATAGAGATAATTTTACTTACTTTCTGATATGTATACCTTTTATTTTTCTTGTCTGATTGCTCTTGCCAGTTCTTCCAATACTATATTTTGTTTTTATTTTCAGAGACAGGGTGCAGTCTCTGAAATTTCTCTGTCATTCAGGCTGTAGTGCAGTGGTGCAGTCATAGCTCACTGCATCCTCAAATTCCTGGGCTCAAGCAATCCTGCCTCAGCCTCCTGAGTAGCTGCGGCTATAGGTACACACCACCATACCACCATACCTGGCTTTTTTCTTTTTTTTAAGTAGAGACAGGGTCTCGCTATATTGCCCAGGTTGGTCTCCAACTCCTGGCCTCAAGTGATCTTCTTGCCTCGGTCTCCCAAAGTCTTGGGATTACAGGCATGAGCCACTGCACCTGGCACTGTGTACTATGTTGAATAGAAGTGGCAAGAGTGGGCATCCTTGCCTTGTACTGGATCTTAGGGGAAAAGCCTTCCATTGTTCCCCATTGATTATGTTAGCTGTGGGTTTCTCATGAATGACTTTTATTATGGTGATGACTTTCCTTTTATATGTAAACTATTAAGAGTTTTTATCATAAAAGAAAGGATGCCAACCTTTGTCAAATGTTTTTCCTCATCAATTGAGATGATTGTGTGGTTTTTATCTTTCATTGTGTTAATGTGGTTTATTACATTGATTTATAATGTTAAACCAGCCTTGCATGTCTACTCAGCTTCCAAGGCTCAGTTCTGACAATATTGTCAAGTTCCTCCCTAGTTCCCTGTACTAGCCCAGAAGTCTGCCATCCATCTCTATCATTGCAGGCAGCACCCTGCTTGGAAATTACTGGTTCACTGGATTGTCTCCCCAATAGACCAGATGCTCCTTGAAAGAGCCTACTGTTTTCCTTATTTGTGTTTCAACAGCTGGCGTGAGTCTGTGTCATAATAGACAGTATTTGTTGAAGTTATCTTACTTTAAATAAAAAATACTTCTGGCTCTGAGCCGCTCTCATTTGTAAAATGACCAAAAAATTATGATCAATTGTATAAGGTTATGGGGAGGCTAAATAGTACAGTGTTTGGCACATGTGCTCCTAATTAATAGCTCTCTTTCTTCCATTTAGAGATCAAGGGAGTTGAAGTACATGGTCTGGGGCTTTGGATAGAAGCAACAATAGAAATAGGGAATAAAACTGAAGACAAGTGTAAGTGTAAATTTTGTCTGAGATATAAGGAAATGAATTGAACTAGTCATTTATATAATTATAAATAATTGTACAGCTTCTAATAGGAAAGCCCAGCAGTGTCTTATTTCTCACCTTGCATACTCTGACCATCCAAAGCTAAAGGAACTGAGGTGTGGTAGGCACCATAATGCACCCCACACACACACAAGTTGCTCACAGCCCAATGCCGAGAATCTGTGAATATGTTACAAGACAAGGAGGAGTTAAGACTGCCAATTAGCTGACCCTGAAACAGGGAGATTATCCTAGCTATACAGATGGGCCTGATGTAATCATAAGGATCCTTAAAAGTCAAAGAGGGAGGCAAAAAGAGAGTCAGAGACTTGAAGATGTTATGCTGCTGGCTTTATAGATGGAGGTAGGGGTCGTGGAATCAAGGCAGGTGGCCACTAGAAGCTGGATAAAGCAAAGATTTCTTCCCTAGAGCTTCTAGAAGGAACACAGCCTTGCCAACATCTGGATTTTAACCGTGAGACCCATGTCAGACTTTTGACCTCTAGAATTTTAAGATAATACATTTGTGTTGTAAGACAATAAGTAAGTCACTAAGTTTGTGAGGATTTCTTACAGCAGAAACAGGAAATGAGGCAAATGTCATCTTGTGTGATAAGTATTTTACATGCACAAGTGATTAAAATGTATTTCTGAGAACATCAGAACTTTTTCTTGTGTAACCGTAACTCTGCACACGTTGACCAACTTCTCCTGGTACTTTCCTCCCCGCTACCCTCCTCAGTCTCTGGTAACTATTCTATTCTCCACTACTATGAAATCAACTTTGTAAGATTCCACATGTAAGTGAGGTCATACAGTATTTGTTTTTCCGTGCCTGGCTTTTATACATACATTGAAACATCACATTTTACCTCATAAGTATGTACAATTATAATGTGTCAGTTACAAATTTAAAAAAATTAAAAAGGCGAATCTCGGCATGAAATGTCATTAAAAATGCATTTCTGAGAAGGCCCGTGTTTGAGTTGTAAGGAAACTTTGAGAACGTGCAGTCCACACCCTCACTGAGCAGATGGACGCCGAGGCCTCCTCCACAACTGTGGCATCTGGGAGCTAGGACTTCACTCACACCTTTCCTTCAGGAAATAGGGCCGCAAGTCAGTGCTGATGCCCAGATGAGAACCCTGGTTTCCACACTTCCCATCCAGGGTTCTAATACAGCTTTGTGATACGCAGTTCATGCAATGTGAGCAACTTTTATAATTTACATGGAAGCCACTGTGAAACAATTTCAGAACTGCTGTAAATGAATAAGTAGCATTCTCAAAAGCCAGAGAAACAAACTGCTAAGGCTTAATGGTCGTGTCTAAGCATGGAGCCACTCTACGTATTTGAAATACGTTAATCACCTTTGATTTTAAAGGAGACATTGGAAATAATAATCCATGTCTGAATTTAAGCCTCATAAGAAAGAGCAAATTTCATTTTACTACCCTTTCCTCTTCCAAGTATGTTCAATATGGAAGACCTTGCTAACAACCCCGTAACTTATACATCTACCAATAGAGTTTGGCATGTCAGACTATTTCAAATATTGGTATTCCAGTTCTATGCTTTCAGTGGTTCTGTACACCTAAAACGTTCAACTGAAATGTAGTTCAACCATGTCACACTCTTCTGCAAATGCACTGTTATTCTTGTTTGTGGAGTGCACACTGCATACATTTCCCATTTCTCTCATGTATCCCCTCTTTTGCCTCCAGTCACAGGTGTATACACTCTTTAGTAAATTCCCACATGAAGAATTTTCCATTTATACCCAAGAGTTGTTGGAATGACACCAGAGATCTGCATTATGCAGAAAGGCCTGCAAGGGACAAGACACTACTCAGCTTATTCGGAGACTTTTTGAGTATTATTCCTTCCACAAAAGCAAAAGGATAAGCTTGGCTGCATTATCAAAAACAGGTCAGAAAGTGCTATGACTATATTTAGAAACAAAACCCATTTTCAAAAATATACGATTCGGAATTATTTGAAGGGTTGTCCCAGGAAGAGAGGTTCTTCTATTTCATTCCAAAAGGCAGAGCTCAGGCCATTCAGTGGGAACTCAAATGTAGACTTCAGGCTAACATCAGTAGGAACTTCTGGTGCTGCTGTAGGCCTCGGGGCATGTCAGTAACCGCCTGGAACAGCGGCATTCTCCTCAGCTGAAACAAGGGGTCACAATGCCATCTAGCCCAGAAGGTCCTAGTGAGGGTTCGATGAGGCAATGTCTGAGAAAGGACTTCACAAAGCACCTCAAATCTCATCGTTATAAAAGATACACTTGGTCATTTAAGAGTCCTATTCTGATTTTTTTTTTTCTTTAAGCTCCGTTGGACTTGATCTATTGTGATGGTCAAAAATGTTCAATTTTAGTTTACTGCTGTAACTGTTCAGCATTCTTCGAATGTACATATGTAAACGACATAATCTCCAACTGGCAATAATGTTTGAAGAATTAAAAAAAAGTCTTACTTAATGAGATATCAACTATGGCTTATTTAACCAGTATCTTCACATCCCTTACTATCAACTGCTATACTCCCTATTCAGCGCCTGAAGTTTTGCATGTTCACTTTTGCAAAAGCCATCGTCATGGACAGTTGTGACTCTTCAAATCTGCATTGTGAATGCACTTAAATGCCCAATCTTGCTGACATTCTGGGACAGCCCTGCGAGGCTGGCAGTGAGAGAAAAAGTACATGAAGTAGACCCAGGAAAAGAAATAAGGTGGCCACCATGCACATTCCCAACGCATACACAGTGAGAGCCCTGCAAATAGTGTTAGGTTTTAGTTAATACATTTATTACAGCAGGTCTTTAGTCATTATTGCCATGAAAAAGTTTTCATGAAATTTCACAAAATCTTTTAGGCTATTAGTATTAGCTTTCTTTTTATGGAGTGACACTTTGTTAATTGACGAAATATTTACAGCATTTACAAAAAGTAAGAGAATGTCTAATAAAATTTCTTATACTTACAAAATTCATACATTATACTACTATATTTGAGATGTCTTATTTGGTAGACCAATTAAACTATGACATAAAATAATTTACAAAGATATATTTAATCTTTAATTCATTGAAAACAAAACCATATTAGCTATAAATAGTCCTTTACAAATCATTGTAAAACACTTAATTGTTTTAACTCGAGCCTTAGCTTTTACAAATATACTTAATAAATGAATTAGTTCAGATAGCAAATAGAACTGTGCATTTAAAATTTCACTTAATACTAAAAAACCAAACAACCTGAAAAAGCAAACTGCCTGGTACTTCAAGTAAAAATTTGTAGGACCAGTTTTTATGCACGCGTGGGGTGGGGAGGGGAAGCCAACACCACTGAAACTGAAATGCATAAACAGAATACTTTCAAGAATACGCTCAACAAATGTACATCTGGGCGTCAATTTCTAAGGATGATGCTCTAGCAATAGCTCATGCATCCAAGACGGTAGGCCTACATTTTGGCAGATGAGCTGGACTGACTAGAGCAACATTTGCGAAAACATTCCCGGAAGCAGCCGGACGCTCCTGACATCCTTGGACAGTGCTCTCTTTGGGGTTTGCCACAACCCGAAAACCATTCTGAATTTTGGCAAGCTCATGAAAGAATTTAGAAAATAAAAGTGGCAAATTAAAAAAAAAATCAACTCATATTTAACTGGGCCCTGTCAGTTTTTAAAAAATTATAAAAATAGGCTTTTATGGAAAATTAGGGGAAAACATTTTCTACCCTCAAATTTCCAAATAATGAAAAACTCATCTACATAGCTATTTCTCCGTAAGTCACCACTTATGATGGCATAAACATTGGCAATTACTTAAACACCTTGCTTTTAGGTAATGCCTAGGAAGTGGAACTCAATTTGGTTTTGGCAGTAACACACATCTTTCACATTTGGATTCATTTTAGATAATCCAAAGCAACTGTTAAGCAGCTTCAGGAAAATCCATTTCATGAGCAAATTTCCCCTTTGATTTTAACATAATGTTGTTTCAATTAAGCCCACAAAATATGTACTGTACATATAGTATTTCTCAAGAGGCAAATTAAATCTAAATTTTGTCTTTCAAAAACTGCTTTTTAAAGGTGTCAGTGTTTTCCAAAACCTGATCTCAGCTCCCTTCTTCTGACTGCCGTGTGGACCCTGTAGTTTTCCTGTAATATGTATTCTAGAAGGCACATCTTCAAGAGTTTAAGATTATGTTAGTTCAAGTTCTACGTGGAGGCAAATATTTTAATCTACTTTTTACAAAAGCCCCAAATGAAAGTCAGCATTGCCTTTATTTCGAGCTCTAACGCAGTTCCAGGGTCCCCCTCAGAAGTGAGTTTGCACATGGGGCATCATTTGTGAAGGACTGGAAGGTGAAGTCGGGGGATCAGAAAGCTTGGCAGAGTTGGCGAGCTGCAGTTCCTCAAGCCGCTTTATGTATTCGTCACGCAAGGCTAAGAGCTCCATGTAACGCTGCTCCACTGGATTCGGCTGCTAGAGGGAACCAGAGACCTGCGTTAGACCTTATGCCAGTCATGTCACGAGAACTCACCTGTTCCAGCCATCTGCTGCGACTGCTGCTTTGTAAATCAGCCTTTTACTCAAAGTTTAACATAATACACACTTTCCTTAACTGTTGCCTCATTGACACATACAGGAAAGTACAACACAGTACTAGAACACCCAGCTGTTCACCAAGAAATACCTAATGTGCACATTTCCTCACACAGGTAACCACCTTTTAAAATTTATCAAACAAGACCCAGCTCCAGTCTCCCGCGTTGCCCGTCCCAGGCCCACTGTCCTCTTTCACTCTGAGGGACAACTCTTCTCAAGTTGCCATGTGGCCTTCCTTTTTACGCAGATTTGTGACACTTTTCCTGTGAGTGAGTATCCAGCAACAAAATACAGTATTACTTTATATTTTATCAAAATTTACACCACTGGTACCATCCGGTATTTATCAATTGACATTTTGGCCCAACATGTTTTCTGAATTTCATCCTTGTCAAGTTGCATTGAAGGAATAAACCAGTTTCTCCACCCCTTCCCAGGCTGATGGGTAATCAGAGATTTCCAGGGCTCCTCGGTAGTATGTGCAATGCTGTACTGAGTATCCTTGTACACATCTCAAGCACATGTGCGAGTGTTGCTCTAAGGAATTATCCTGCGGGTGGAACTGCTGAGAAGTAGAATATGGTCATTTACACCTCACTGGATGCCGCCAAACTGTCCGCAGAGAGGGTGGCATCACCTTACGCTCCTGATGGTGATGCCTGGCAGTTCCACTGTTCTGCATTCTCCCCAGAACTTGGGAGCATAAGATGATTATTATTTTTTCCAATTTGAGGGCCGTCGCATAGTATGTCATGGTAGTTTTCGTTCCTATTGCTCTGCTAGAACATCTCTTCATGTGCTTATTGCCCATCTTAATACATGGCTGAGAGCCATAGTGGCTCTGCTATGCTCCGCCTTGGGTATGAATGCTGGGTTTGCCCCTCACCTTCTGTGTGCCTCCATTTCCCCGTCTGTAAAATGGGAATCAAAACAGCACAGCCCTCACATGGCACTGTTACGTGAGTGAAGTGAGTTAACAGCATCTGTTTTGCTACAACGGTAACGACTTTGATGAGTAAACAGGGGATTGATGTTGATACAAAGGCAGAAGTCAGGCTGGAGCATAAGGTGATTCTCCCAGCAGGTTAATTTTTAAAAGTTTTGTACTAAGATACAAACCACACACAGTGCAAAATCTTCAAATTTTCAGCTCAGTGAATCTTGACATATGTATACACTTAAATAATCACACCCGGGTCAAGATATACACAGAACAGTCCTCCAGAAAGTTAATGTTTTGAAGGGATCGGGGCAAGCACTTTCTAGAAGGCTTAAGCAATATATGAAGACCTTAATGTAAAACTCCAAACCATGAAAACCCTAGAAGAAAACCTAGGCAATCCCATTCAGGACACAGGCATGGGCAAAGACTTCATGACTAAAATGCCAAAAGCAATTGCAGCAAAAGCCAAAATTGACAAATGGGATCTAATTAAACTAAACTTCTGCAGAGCAAAAGAAATAATCATCACAGTGAACAGGCAATCTATAGAATAAGAGAAAATTTTTGCAATCTACCCATCTGACAAAAAGGTCTAATATCCAGAATTCACAAGGAACTTAAATATATTTACAAGAAAAAGATAACACCACCAGAAAGTGGGTAAAGGATATGAACAGACACTTCCCAAAAAAAAAAAAAAAGACATTTACGCAGCCAACAAACATATGAAGAAAGCGCAACATCAATGATCATCAGAGAAATGCAAATCAAAACCACATTGAGACACCATCTCACGCCAGTCAGAATGGCGATTATTAAAAAGTCAGGAAACAACAGATGCTGGCAAGGCTGTGGAGAAATAGGAATGCTTTCACACTGTTGGTGGGAGTATAAATTAGTTCAACCATTGTGGAAGACAGTGTGGCCATTCCTCAAAGATCTAGAACCAGAAATACCATCTGACCCAGCAATCTCATTACTGGGTATATACCCAAAGGACTATAAATCGTTCTATTATAAAGACACATGCACACATATGTTTCCTGCAGCACTATTTACAATAGCAAAGACCTGGAACCAAGCCAAATGCCCATCAATGATAGACTGGATAAAGAAAATGTGTACATATACACCATGGAATACTATGCAGTCATAAAAAGGAATGACATAATGTCCTTTGCAGGGACATGAATGAAGCTGGAAGCCATCATCGTCATCAAACTAACACAGGAACAGCAAACCAAACACCGCATGTTCTCACTCGTAAGTGTGAGTTAAACATTGAAAACACATGGACAGAGAGGAGAACATCACACACCACAGCCTATTGGGGGTTGAGGGGAGGGAACTTAGAGGATGGGTCAATAGGTGCAGCAAACCACCATGGCGCATGTATACCTATGTAACAAACCTGCACGTTCTGCACATGTATCCTGTTTTGTTTTGTTTTGTTTTAAGAAAAAAAAGCCAAACGTCTACAAAAGTGCCTTTCTTTAGCACATATAGTGGTTTCCAGAACCATCCTGCTTCCTACTGTGTTGAACTGTTTGCTGAAGCTGT
Organism: Cacajao melanocephalus; assembly: GCA_963573385.1. NCBI lineage: Eukaryota > Metazoa > Chordata > Mammalia > Primates > Pitheciidae > Cacajao > Cacajao melanocephalus. The sequence continues at coordinate 8,864 of CAUYLG010061323.1, forward strand.
GAGCACCAATAAGGAAGCTGTGAAGACAACGCACTGATGAGGAATGTTGCAGCTGATTTTTTTTTTTTTTTTTTTTAAGAGACAGGGTCTCACTCTGTTGCCAGGCTGGAGTGCAGTGCAATCATAGCTCAGCAAAACCTTAAACACTGTAACCTAAAACTCCAGGGCTCAGGCAATCCTCCTGCATCAGTCTGCCAAGTAGCTAGGACTACAAGTATGCAGAACCATGCCCGGCTACATAAAACATCCTTTTTTTTTTTTTTTTTTTTTTTTTTTGTAGAGACGAGGGGATCTCACTGTGTTGCCCAGGCTGGTCTTGAATTTCTGGGCTCAGATGATCCTCTTGCCTTAGCCTCCCAAAGTGCTGAGATTACAGATGTGAGCCACTGTACCTGGCCTGGATCCAATTTTTAATGTTCAGGAGAATGGTCTCTATTAGAAGCAGACACTTTTTAGAACCTGTATCCCAGAGAAGGGAGCATGAGCCATGAGGTTGCCCTAACAAATTAACATAAACTAGGTGGCTTTTAAAACAATAGAAATTTATTCTCTGATGGTTCTGCAGGGCAGATGCCCCAAATTACGGTGTCAGCAGGGCCATGCACCCTCTGGAGGCTTTAGGGGAGAATTCTTCCTCACTCTTCTAGCTCCTAGTGGTTCCAGGTGTTCCTTGGCGTATGGCAGCATCGCTGCAATCTCTGCCTGTTTTCACACGGCCTTCTCTCCTCTATGTCTGGGTCTCAAACTTCTCCTCCTTTCTCTTATGAGGACATCTGTCATTGGATTTAGGGCCTGCCCACCCTAAATCTAGGATGATCTCACCTTGAGATCCTAAACTTAATTACAACTGCAAAGATCCTTTTTCCAAATGTGCTCACATTCACAGGTTCTGGGTCACTGCCTTTTGGGGGCCACACCATGCTACACACTACAGGCAGCCAAGGCATGAATCAGCTAAAGCCAGGTGCCAATGCAGCAGAGGTGGAAACATGCCCACATTTCTACTGGGACTACTGCTTTCATTAGCGCTCTGGTTACAAAGGCCCAGAGGATTGCAGAAGTCTCTTTATCCCACTCTCCCTATCATCACTGTGAGTTTCAGTGTGCGACTGGCAGTGGAAGTTTTCCAGAAACGCATGTCTAGCGTTATGCTTGGTAAAATGCCTGACACCCAGTAAGTGCTGTGGGATGCTTGCTAATATCCTTTGCCTATTTTTCTCTTAAAATTCAACTGAGGGCCAGACACTGTTCTAGGTGCTCAGGATGCACCAGTGAACAAAGGAGGCCCAAAGGCCTATTTTTATGGCCTTTATCTTCTAGTAGGGGGAGACAGACAAACAACGAATGTAATGACCCTGGGAATTTCACAGAATGTTCGAAGGTGATCAGTTCTACAGAAGACTAGAGCAGGGGAAGAGGGTTCCACACTAAACCGATGGTCGGAGTGAGCTGCACTGAAGAGGTGACCTTTGGAGAAAGACTTGAGGGAGATGAAGGAGGGCATCACGTGGATACCTGAGTGTCTAAGGAAGAGCAGAGGCCAGTCTGGCTGAGGCTGAGAGTGTGACAAATAGTTGTTGGTGAGGATGCCAGGAGGTCACAGAGGTAAGGGGTGGGGTAGGAGTCACACGAGGCCTCAGAGGCCACTGTAAGGACTTGTGCCTTCACTTTGGGTGATGTGAGCAGCTACCTGGCCAGTTTCCAGCAGGAGAGTGGCATGATCTGCTTTGGTTGCCATGTTGAGAAGAGTAGAAAGAAGTGAAGGCTGCGTCAGGGGTCCAGGTAGAGGCTATTGCTGCCACGCACAGGAGAGGGCAGGCAGCGTTCCAGCGTGGTGGCGTGGGGCTCACTGAGAAGTGCCTGGACTCTGAATGCGTTTTGAAGGCACAGCCCAACAAGCTCTCCTGACAGACTGGACATGGGATGTGGGAGAGAAAGGTGTCAAGGATGACTCTAAGGTTCCTGGCCAGAGCGACTAAGCTGGTGCTACCATGAACTGAAGTGGGGAAGACTGCAGGAGGAGGAGGTTTTGGGGGAAATAGTAGGAGTTCTGTTTGGACATGTTAACTTTTATTTTCAGTCCCAGCGCCATTTACTGAACAGTCCACTCACAGGGATGTGCTGCGTCGCCACCTTCTTACTATTCCTAGTCTCCACATCAATGCAGGTCTGTTTCTGGGCTCTACTCTGTTCCAAATAAGTCTTGCTCTATAGCAGGCCAGGTTCTTCCCTGATATTCTCCTCCAAAATTGTGAATATTTTTAAAACCTCCCTTTGAAATATGAGTATCAGAATTTAGAATCAGCTTGAATATTAGAACGAGCACGTGCAATTAGATAAGAAAAAGAAATCAAGTAACAGTCATTTTTGCAGATGGCATGACTGTATCATTAAAAACTGAAAGAGTAAACCTAAAAACTATTAGAAATAAAAAGGCAATTCAGTCAAGTAATGGTTATAAAATACATAGAAGTTATTGGGTTACAGACAAACACAAACCACTCGGAGGATATAAAGAGTCCATTTGTAATACAAAGACAAATAACAAGAAATAAAAACTTCAAACCAAGTGGTAAAATATTATACCTCGACTTCTCATTTAGAAAATGAATTATAAAGTATGTCCTCGCTAGGCATGGGAAAGAAGATAGGCAATCAGCTCATTATGGAAGTATTTTAGGCTTTAAACAATTTTCATATTCATATCCCTTTTAATTATTCTAACAAAAGTGACTTAAATACCACACAGGTCGGCCTGTTAATATGTGTCCTGAATCTCATCCTTTAGTTACCACTATACAAAATTTCAGTACAGCCAGTGCAGCACTGATTAACAGCTACATGGAATGCAGTGGTTCCTGGAGTACCATATGATGCTGACTGGCAGCCGAAATTCCTACTCAGGTTTGTAATGTGACTATGCTTTTGGCATGAGTAATTTCCTCATATTAAATAAAACTACCAGCTCTGGTTATTGATAGCTTTTCAAATGTAAGCATTGGTCTTTCCATAAACTCTGTTGAGTTTTTATGTCACAGCAAGGGTTGGTGGCTTTTGCTTTTAAAAGCACACTAATCCCGCCTTCTTTGAGGCTAACAGCTCATTATGGGGCTGTATACAGGTAGACAGTAATTGTATACCTTCTGGCTCACACAACTGAATAAAAATTTAACTTTTAAGTGGTTAACTACATTCTTTTAGGTTTATATTATATACTTTTAAAAGTTCTATGTGATTGGATTTAATCTATTTCTGTACGAATAATGTTCTACATAAGCGGATCTTTAAGAAAACCTAATGTACTTAATTCACACTTTTATTCTTACACTCATCCCTGTACATTATAATCATTGGCTTATGTTTCTGGCCGCCCCCACCAGCTTGGGGGCTCCTCACGGGCAGAGACCGCCTCTTCTTAATCTCTGCATCCCCCAGTGCCTGATGCATGAGAACATTCAATATTTGGTAGATGAAAACACAAAGTGACTGGGGAGATGAAGATGTGTGGAGGGTCCTTCACATTCAGAAAATCTACATAAAAAGGAGAAATTATTTCTTTTTTGAATTCATGCAAATAAATCATAATACAGGCTAATTCCTGTCTCGAAGTAAAAACCCCTACCAGACAATGAGCACTCCTCTCCAGCCCAGCTCCATTTTGCCAAGATCTATGAGAATAAGTGGGATAAATGTATTCTAATAAGTTCTTCTGATGATGTACCCTCAAACTTGACCTGCCACACAATTACCATTACAATACCTTTATGAATTCAGAAATGAACTGCTCCAAATTCCTTGAATTTCAAGAATTTCTCCAAGTACAAATGGGTGAGAATAGATTACAGGACTTGCACAAAAACTGTCCGTATTTTCTCACTGACAATACTTTAAAACCAAGCCACGACAAATATGGAAAAGGCTTATTTTATAGGACAAACACAGTGCTCATCTAGAATATGTACATATATACATATACACACACACATATATATATGTATGTATGTTTTTTTTTTTTTTTTTTTTTTTTTTATATTGAGTCTCACACTGTTGCCAGGATGGAGTACAGTGGCATGATCTCGGCTCACTGTAACCCCTGCATCCTAGGTTCAAGTGATTCTCCTGCCTCAGCCTTCCAAGTAGCTGGGACTACAGGCACGTACCACCACACTCAGCTAATTTTTCTATTTTTAGTAGATACGGGGTTTCAGCATGTTGGTCAGGATGGTCTTGATCTTTTGACCTTGTGATCTGCCCTGCTTGCCCTCCCAAAGTGCTGAGATTACAGGCGTGAGCCGCTACCATGCCGGGACTAAAATATTTTTTAATAAGAAAATGAACACATCTCCTGTAAAAGCAGTTAGAACTCTGTAAGGAGTACCATTTATTCTTTACTTGATAATCAAAAGTGCTAGAACTGCTGCTAAATAAATTCCCCCATGTGCTTCTCAAATCCCAAACTAAACAAGTGAATGTTCTCAAGCCCTGGAATCTGTCCCTTTCCAAAAGAATACACATTTCAACCATTAGCAAATTGCAAAAGCCTTTCATGGGAGCAGCACAGACCCTGAAATGAGGATGCCAGCTTGAATTGGGCATTTCTCCAGTGAGGAGGCAGGGCACAGACTGGTATGCTGCCAACTGCCTGAGAGGAGTGAACCATCTGAGAGAGAGGCCACAGCTATGGGACCCTGCTGTGGCCAGCCTATTTCTGGCATTAAAGCTGGTGCTTATGCAAGACTGCACTGTGAGAACAGGTAGTCGACCACCCAAACTGCAGGAAAATGTGCAAACCTTTACAAATAACCATCACAAATACTGAATATCGATAATGCTTAGAACAAATCAATAAACTGATGTACTGCTGAGCCTTTACAAACAGATTGTTTTCCTTCTGATTTTGGATGGAGTGGAGGTGGGAGAATGGAAAGCCCAAGTGTGTCTTTAACAAAATGGAGTCTTTCACTTCAAAACCCATTGTTTCCATTTTTGCTTGATAAATGGCCAACTGAATTTCCTCCTATTGACAGGGTAATTATCTTTATTTTTGAAGTAAATACCCTCAATGAAAAGCAATCTGATGTTAGCTGACCTAGTGCATACACCTGAATGACAGAGTAGCAAACATTTTCTTAACAGCATCATCTAAGTCCAGTCAATGTAAAGAATTTTCTAACAATGTCTATATAATGAACAACTACTTCGAGTGATAAAAGGAAATCTCTGGCTATGAAAACTCAGAAATTTTCTAGAGCTGTAAATCAGCTAGCATTATAGTTAACAATTGTATCACATTGGCAGAAGAATGGCAGTTGCACATCAAAACACATAGTTTAGTAATTTAAAAAAATTTACATGAAAGTTGAGTTTAACAATAACTGTCTTTATAGTCTGATATTTTTCCTCATATTGTTAAAAAAAAAAAACCAACCAAATAACATGATCTAAGCCTAGCAGTTGGCACTGCTATCTTTTTAACAGTGCAATTTCACTTACTTGTTGCTTGATCCTGGGGTTCCATCTAATGTAGTAATTCACCCAGAGTTCCAAGTGACGCATACTGGCAACTGGATATAAAACTCGATTGATTTCTTTAGTATAGAATGGGTTTTTGAATTTTTCTTTATTACTGTTTATCAGTGACCACAAAGAAATAGTTCTTTCTGTAACTTTCTACAGAGAGAGAGAAAGTAGAAAGCCTAAGCCAAAACACACATAAATCCACAAATCATTTTGCAGCCCAGAGCAAAACAGTTCGGCATGAAATTGAAGCATACATTTACATTATCCTCATAATAGCTCAAAAAGCCTCACAGGCCAGTGAGTGCTTGGCAGCCACTTATCGATATTTGCATAGGTAATAGCCTAGCTTGAAAGCCACTGTTTCTGCCAGAAGACGGGGGTGCAGGATGCTGTACCATTAAATGCAATTCACTGACCTAAGTAGAGTATTTCCGGCTAGGTAAAACATTTATGAACAGATGGGTGGTATACTCTTTTTAATTCAGTGAAAAGAAAAATTATCATATGATCCCAATTACTTTTAAAACTTTTCTATTTGTTAGAACTATGAAATCTTAACCTGTGTCTACTTGACAGTAGGCATCTGGACAGTTATTTTAATCAACCATCCAGATGTTTAATCTACATGTCAACATCCATATATTTGAAAACATCTGGATAACTGACTGTGTGAAGTCTTCACATTTTAGCCTAGTGTCTGTCATCTCATAAAGATATTCACATTTTCATTGTTTTTTATTGCAGGCCTTTTACAAAATTTTGACCATAAACTAGAGAGGAAACAAAAACAAAAACCAAAGCTAGGGAAATAAAAATACAGGAATTAAAATTACCAAAGGTAGAATCTGAAACTTTTCCTAGTAATGACTTCAATAAGAAAACAGCAATAAACTAAAACTGGAAGCCAATAAGAACATCCCAAAATAAGTGACTAAAGAAATTTCTTCAACATATGGATGGATTTGATTTCACAAATAAGAACAGCATAATTTTGCCTTTCTTTGAATCCACCTAAAACCTCAGTTGTACCTTTTTCATGCCAAAATCTATACCACATTGTGTTTATGTGAATGTTACTTTGCTTTTATTTTTATATATGCACATACTTTAAAAAGTCAAATAGTTTGACAAGGTTATGAGAAAAAGAGCTCTCTCTCACCTCTTTTCTCAGAAACAACTGTTTTTTTCCCCCAGTATTACTGAAGTACAACTGAGAAATAAAAATTGTATATGTTTAAGGTATACAATGTGATGTTCTCATATATGCATACATTATAAAATAATCACTGCAATCAAGCGAATTAACATCTGTCACTTCATATAGATACCAATTTTTTTGTAGTGAGAACACTTGAGATCCACTATTTTAGCAAATTTCAAATACACATTATTATTAACTATAATTATCATACTGCACATTAGGTCTTCAGTACTTATAACTGAAGGTTTGTATCTTTTGACCACTATGTCCCCCTTTCCCTTACCCTTTTCCCCAGTCCCTGGTAACTACCTTTCTACTCTCTGTTATTATAGGTTCAAGTTTTCTTAGATTCCACACATAAGGGAGATCATGTGGTACTTTTCTTTCTGTGCCTGGTTTATTTTGCTTAGCAAAATGTCCTCCAGATTTACTTATGTTGTTGTAAATGGTAGGATTTCCTTTTTTATGGCTGAGTAGTAGTCCACTGTATATAGGTACTATGTTTTCTTCATCTATTCATCTGTTGATGGACACAGGTTGAGTCCATATCTTGGCTACTGTGAATAGTGCTGTAATATACATGAGATTGTAGATACCTCTTTGACATAATGATTTCATTTCCTTTAGATATGTTCTCAGTAGTGGGAGTACTGGATCATATGGTAGCTCTATTTTTACTTTTGGGAAAACCTCTGTCATGGTTTGAATATTTGTCCTCTCCAAAGCTCATGCTGAAATCTGATCCCTAGGGTGGGTGCGGTGGCTTACACCTGTAATCCCAGCACTTGGGGAGGCTGAGGCGGGTAGATCACTTGAGGTCAGGTGTTCCAGACCAGCCTGGGTAACATGACAAAACCCCATTTCTACTAAAAATACAGAAATTAGCCAGCTGTGATGGCGTGCCCCTGTGGTCCCAGCTACTCGGGAGGATGAGGTGGGAGAATCTTGCTTGAGCCTGGGAGGCAGAGGTTGCAGTGAGCCAAGATTGTGTCACTGTACTCCCAGCCTGGGTGACAAAGTGAAACTCTGTCTCAAAAAAAGAAAAAGAAACCTGATTCCCAATTTTGGAGGTGGGGCCGAGTGGGAGGTATTTGGGTCATGAGGACAAGTTCTCATGAACAGACTGACACTCTCTCTTAGGGTTTCTTCTCACTCTATTAGTTCCCGAGAGAGCTGGTTGTTACAAAGAGTCGGGCACCCTCTCCCCTCTCTCTTGCTTCCTCTCTCACCATATGATCTCTACATACTGGCTCTCCTTCACCTTCTGCCATGAGTGGAAGCAGACTGAGGCCCTCACCAGAAACTAAGTAGATGGCACCATGCTTCTTATACAGCCTGCAGAACTGTGAGCCAATTAAACCTCTTTTCTTTATAAGTTACCCAGCCTCAGGTATTCCTTTATAGAACACAAAATGCATACCTTTAGGTAATTCCTACTCTTTGAGGTCAAAGACAGTGTCTTAGAAGCTATCATATTCTTTATATTTCATGGCAGACTCCATACATTTTGGCAAGCCTAATGTACCAAAAAAAAAAAAAAAAAAAAAAAAGCATTTTCAATCACCTGCTTTTATCGAGCAGATTAACAGTTGAATAAGAAATTACCAAAACGGCAACAATACAGATTAACCAA
>CAUYLG010061324.1:0-36735 GCA_963573385.1 Cacajao melanocephalus
CTTGCTGATGAGGAGCTGCGATCCCCTGTAGGAGGAGAGGCATTCTGGTTTCGGGTGTTCTCAGCCTTTTTGCACTGGTTTCTTCCCATTTTTGTGGATTTATCCACCTGTCGTCTTTGTAATTGCCGACTTTCAGATTGGATCTGAGTGGACGTCCAGCTTGTTGGTGATGAAGTTTTTTCTGTTTCTTATTTTTCCTTTGGCGGACGCCCCTTCCCCACAGAGCTAGGCCTTCTCAGGCTCAGCTGTGCTTATTGTGAAACTCTCAGTCCTCAGCGCTTCCAATTGCTGTTCTTCTTGTGGGGATGGGACCAGTTGAGCCCAACTCAAAGGGCACCCAGTCCCATATACTCCGCACTGAGAAGCACCGCGCCAGGGCGCTGGCAAAACAGCCGCGTTGGCCAAAAGAGTCACGCTGGCTACCTGTGTGGCTCCTCCGCTGGGTATCTCCCAGTTTGTGGGCAACAGAAATTCGTCTCAAATTGCGGCGTCCACTCACTCTCTGCGCTTTCACTGGGAGCTACAATCCTGAGCTACTGCTAATCGGCCATCTTGGATCTCTCCGACATTGTAGTTTTAATTCCTAATTAGTTTAATTCCTAATGTAGTTTTAATTTCTAATCAGTTTTCCATTCATCAGCTATCCTACTACATAGCTTTCATAACTTACTGATGATATTGAGCAGGATTCTCTGTGCTTATATCCTCTTTGGTAAAGTGTCTTTCCAAATCTTCTGTCCATTTTTAAAAATTGGGTTGTTTTATTATGATTGAGTCAACTATTTATGTTTTGGATACTAGTCCTTTGTCAGATAAGTGTTTTGCAGATATTTGGCTGAATTTAGTTCCTTGTAATTGTAGGACGTAGGTCCCCACTTTCTTGCTAACCATCAGCTACGGCTGTTCTCAGCTCCCACAAGCCACCCACCGTTTCCTGCTGCATAGCGTCCTCAACATTACAGTTGGCTTCTTCAAGAACTACAGGAGAGTAGCTGCTGCAGCTTTGAATCTCTGACTTTTCTTGTCTCTGACCTCTAAAACTTCATTTAAAAGGGCTTACTACAGTAGGACAGGTGCATCCATACTCAAGAGGAAGGGTTATTTAGGGCATGCACACTAGAGGGAAGGAAACCTGGAGGCCAGCTTATGATTCTGACTACTGCATGGTTTATACTTTTTTGTGTTTTATCTGAGAAATTATCACCACCTTAAAGCTGTGAAGATTTTCCCCTATTCTCTTCTAGATGTTTGGTAGTTTTAGGTTTTCCATTTAGATCTATGGTCCATCATGCATGCTTGTCTATATGCATGTATACATTTATTTATTGATTGTATTGACATTCACATATAATAAAATTCATCTTTAAAGTATACAATCCCATTTTTTTCTGTGTGTACAGATGCTCCTTGACATACAATAGAATTATGTCCTGAAACCCATTGTGAGTCGAAAATGTTGTTAAGTTGGAATGCATTTAATACACCTAATTTACCAAACATCTTTCTCAGCCTACCCTCCTTAAACATGCTCAGGACACTTATATGTAGCTTACATTTAGACCAAATAATCTAACAGAAAGCCAGCTTTATAATGTTGATAATGAATTTTTAATCAAAATTTGAAGTACAATTTCTACTGAATGCATATGGCTTTTGCATCATCATAAGCTAAAAAAAAAATAGGTTGAACCATCTTAAGTCAGGGATAGTCTGTATTCAGAAAGTTGTCCAACCACTGCCACTATCTAATTCCACAGCATTCTTATCACACTTATAAGAAACCCTGACTCCACTAGCAGCCATTCCTTACTTCCCATTCCGCCCAACTTGGCAACTAATGATTTACTTTCTGTCATATAGATTTGCCTGTCATGGACATTTTGTGTTGATATAATCAATAGAGTATGCGCCCTTTGTATCTGGCTTCTTTGACTAATTATGATGCTTGCAAGGTTCATGTTGCAGCGTGTATTAGCACTTCATTCCTTTTTATGATACCACATTTTGTTTTTCCATTGATCAGTTGATGGACATTAGGAGAGTTTTCACTTTTTGGCAGTTTTTTTTTTTTTTTTTTTTTTTTTTAGACAGAGCCACACTCTGTTGCCCAGGCTGGAGTGCAATGGCACAATCTCGGCTCACTGCAACCTCCGCTTCCTGGTTCAAGTGATTCTCCTGCCTCAGCCTCCCGACTGGTTGGGACTACAGGCACCCGCCACCACACCCAGCTAATTTTTGTATTTTTACTAGCGACAGGATTTCACCATATTGGCCAGGCTGGTCTCAAATTCTAGACCTTGTGATCCGCCTGCCTCGGCCTCCTAAAGTGCTGAATTACAGGCAAGAGTCACTGTGCCCAGTCCCCTTTTTTGGCTATTATAAATAATGATGCTGTGAACATTTTCTTTTCTTTTTTTTTTTTTAAACTAAACTGAGGTGAAGTACCAACATCATTACCTTTTACCCTTAAATTCTTTAGTATGCATCTTCTAAGTACAAGTTTCATAACCACAATGTAGTTATCACATTTAGAAAATTTATCATTGATAGGATAGTGTTATCTAATATACAATCCACATTCAAGTTTCACCAATTGAATTAGTTTTTAAACATGTAAGACAACTACCAGTTTTATTGAGGTGAAATTCACGCTATATAAAATTAACCATTTTAAAGCAAACAATTTAGCGGCATTTAGTATACTCGCAGTGTACAACCATCATATCTATTGTTCTAAAACATTTTCATCACTACCGAAAGAAATCCTTTACCCTTTAAGCAGTTGCTCCTCATTCCTCCATCCCTTCAGCTCCTAACAATCACCGATCTATGCCTTTTCTATAGATTTACGTCTCCTGAATATTTCATATCAGTGAAATAATATATGTGACTTTCGTGTCTGGCTTCTTTCACTTACCATGTTTTGGAGATTTATCCACACTGTATCATGTTATCAGTAGTCCATTATTTTTTATGGCAGAATAATAGTCCATTGCATATGCCACAGTTTGTTTATGCATTAATTGACAGACTGAATATTTCGTTTTCTTTTTTTTCCAAGATGGAGTCTTGCTGTGTTGCCCAGTCTGGAGTGCAGTGGCGCAATCTCGGCTCACTGCAACCTCCTGCTCCTGGGTTCAAGTGATTTGCCCGCCTCGGCCTCCTGAGTAGCTAGGATTACAGGCATGCATCATCAAGCCCAGCTAGTTTTTTGTATTTTTAGTAGAGACAGGCATGTTGGCCAGGCTGGTCTTGAACTCTTGACTTCAAGTGATCCACCTGCCTTGGCCTCCCAGAATGCTGGGATTACAGGCATGAGCCATGGTGTGCAGCCCTACATTTCTAATATATATAAAGAAATATAATTTAGAGGATAGTGAGAGGAAACATCACCTTGTTTCTGGTTTCTAGTGTCTCAGCATTCAATCTTTCACTATTAAGCATAAAGTTATCTGTAAATGTTTCATAAATATACTTTATTAGGTTGAGGAAGTTCCTATTCTAAGTTTACCTAGAGTTTTAAATCATGAATAGGATTTTAAATTGTGTCAAATGCTGATACGATTTTTTAAACACCTCTGAAATCATGATGTTTCTCACAATGGATGTCATAGTTTCATTGGCAGGACTCTTTCATTTTTAATGGTGCATAAAATAATGTGTATTTTATAATTGCTGCCATCATATATACGATGAAATAGCCCAAGCTGGAGTGCAGTGGCATGATTTCGGCTCACGGCAACTTCCCTCTTCCAGGCTCAAGCAATTCTTGTGCCTCAGCCTCCCGAGTAGCTGGGACCATAGGCAAATGCCAGCACACCTGGCTAATTTTTTGTGTTTTAGTAGAGATGGGGGTTTTACCATGTTGCCTAGGGTGGTCTCAAACTCCTGAGCTCATGTAATCCACCCACCTCCACCTCCCAAAGTGCTGGGATATTACGGGCATGAGCTACCACGCCCAGCCTGAAATGGCATCTTTTGATAGGTGATAGTGCAGGTGTTTTGTCTGTTTAAAAATTTTCCCGAGACAGGGTGCAGTGGCTCACGCCTATAATCCCAGCACTTAGGGAGACCAAGGTGAGTAGATCACCTGAGGTCAGGAGTTTGAGACCAGCCTGGCCAACATGGTGAAACCCCATAACTACTAAAAGTACAAAAATTAGCTGGGCATGGTGGCGTGTGCCTGTAATCCTAGCTACTCAGGAAGGAGGCTGAGGCAGGAGGATTGCTTGAACCCGGGAGGCGGAGGTTACAGTGGGCTGAGATTATGCCACTGTGCTCTAGCCTGGACAATAGAGCAAGACTGTGTCTCAAAAACCAAAACCAAAACAAAACCAGAACCTTGTGCCTCATGGGATATACAAAAAGCAGTAGTTAGAGGGTAATTTATACCCATAAATGCCTATATTAAGGAAGAAGAATGATCTTAAATCAATAACCTAACTTTCAACCTTAAGGCACTAGAAAGAAGAGCAAGCTAAATCTAAAGCAAGCAGAAGGAAGGAAATAATAAAGATTAAGGAGGAAATTAACAAAATAAAAAACAGGAAAGAAATAGAGAATATCAATGTAATCGAAAGCTTATTCTTTAAAAAGATAAACAAAATTCATAAAACTAGCCAAACTGACCAAAAAAAGGGAGACTTAAATCAGAATCAGAATGAAAGAGTAGACATTACTACCAACCTTCCAGAAATAAAAATGATTACAGAGAATACTGTGAACAATTGTACACCAACAAATTAGATAACCCAGATGAAATGGCAAATTCCCAGAAATATACAAACTACCAAAACTGATGCAAGAAAAAATACACAATCTGAATAGACCTGTAACATGTGAGATTGAATCTTTAGTCAAAAACTACCCAAAAAGAAAAGGCCCAGATATCTTCACTGCTGAATTCCATCCAACATTAAATGAAGAATTAATACTAGTTTTTTACAAACTCTTCTAATAAATAGAAAAGGAGAGAATATTTCACGGCTTTTTTTTTTTTTTTTTTAGACAGGGTCTCACTCTGTTGCCCAGGCTGGAGTGCAGTGGCACAATTTCCACTCACTGCAACCTCCACCTCCTGGGTTCAAGTGATTCTTATGCCTCAGCCTCCCAAGCAGCTGGGATTACAGGTGTGGACCACCATCCCTGGCTAATTTTTTTTTGGTATTTTTAGTAGAGATGGGGTTTCACTGTGTTGGCCAGACTGGTCTTGAACTCCTGGCCTCAAGTAATCTGCCCACCTCAGCCTCCCTGAGTGCTGAGATTACAGGCGTGAGCCACCACGCCCCGCCCACATCTCGTTTTATAAGGCCAGTATTACCCTGATGGCGAAATCAGACAGTGACATCATAAGAAAAAACTATAGAGCAATACTTTTAATGCATATGATAGCAAAAATCTTTAATGAAAAACTATTGACTGGGTGTGGTGGATCACGCCTGTAATCCCAGCATTTTTGGAGGCTGAGTTGTTTGAGCCCGGAGTTCGAGACCAGCCTGGGCAACATGGCAAAACTGTGTCTCTACAAGAAATATAAGTTAGCCAGGTAGGCTGGGCATGGTGGCTGACGCCTGTAATCTCAGCACTTTGGGAGGCTGAGGCAAGTGGATCACCTGAAGTGAGGGGTTTGAGACCAGCCTGACCGACATGGTGAAACCCTGTCTCTACTAAAAATTCAAAAATTAGCCACGCATGGTGGTAGGTGCCTATAATCTCAGCTATTTGGGACACTGAAGCAGGAGAATCACCTGAACCCGGGAGGCAGAGGTTACTATGAGCCGAGATCATGCCACGGCACTCCGGCCTGGGCTATAGAGTGAGACTCTGCCTCAAAAAAAAAAAAAGTTAGCCAGGCATGGTGGCTCATGCCTATAGTGTCAGCTACCTGGGAAACTGAGTTGGGAGGATTTCTTGAGCTCAGGAGGTTGAGGATGCAGTAAACCATGATTGAGCCATAGCACTCTAACCTGGGTGACTGACTGAGTGAGACCCTGTCTCAAAAAAAAAAAAGAAAAAAAAACCCTCAAAAACAAAGATTCTATTTTGATTTATTTACAGTGATTGAGTATATTGCTTTGTATAGTTTTCTTAGATGTTGTAGGTATTACAATATATGTATATAACCTATCCCAGTCTAATAGATAACCTATCCAGTGTTTTACCAAGTTGAGTGAAGTGTGGAAACTTTTTTTCCATGTAGGTCTCTTTGTCCTCCTCACTTTTTAAATGTAACTGTCTTAAGTATTTCCTCTACATGAAGCTACTCCATTTTGGTGGAACTGGAAGTGTATATGCTTGTCTTTTATCTGTCAACCTTACTAAACGATTAATTCTTGTAGTTCTTCCTTGGTTTGTCTTGAATTGCTATATATAGTCATATCTTCCACAAAATGACATTTTTATCCCTTCCTTTCTTACATCTATACCTTTTATTTTTCTCACTACAAGCAGAAAAAAATTGAGTATGGTTTTTTGTACCTTAATATCAATAATAAATGTATGTATGTTTTTTCACTTTTCTTATATAAAATGAGATAGTTACATTTTTTCTCCTTCCCTGCTTCTTAGTTTTTGTGATATAATCCAGATGTATTATGTCTCCATTTTTATCTGACTATAATTTTCATTTTTTATATGATTTTCTTTTTTTGGAGACAGGGGCCTCTCCCTGTCATCCAGGCTGGAGTGCAGTGGCACAGTCATGGCTCACTGCAGTCTCAACCTCATGGGCTCAAGTGATCCGCCTACTTCAGCCTCCTAAGTAGCTGGAACTACAGGCATGTGCCACCACCGCCCAGCTAAATTTTTTTTAAATGGAGACAGCATCTCACTATGTTGCCCAGGCTGGTCTCAAACACTGGACTCAAGTGACCCTCCCACCTCAGCCTCCTAAAGTGCTGGGATTATAGGCATGAGCCACCATGTCAGGCCTATTTTTTAATATGATCTATCTTTACCTACTTCTTCTCTCACTTTATCTCCTGCTCTTCCCCTCATTCCGTCTACTTTTAGCCTTATCGGTGCTTTTGCTCTTCCTTCAACAACACATCCAACATGCTGTATCTCAGGGCTTTGCATTTGTTATTGCCTCTGCCTGAAATGCTTTTGCCCCTTCCCCCTGGATATTTATGTGGCTTTCTCCCCCACTTTCTAAGAGATCTTTACTCAGGTGTCACTTTCACAGTGAGATCTTCCCTGATTAGGTTACAATCCAAAATTGTGACCTGTCCCATCACCCATCAAATCCACCATTCTTTTCTCTATTTTTCTTTTCATAACAGCTATGATAATATAGCATATTATTTTATCTATTAACTGGTTATTTTATCTATTAACTATTATCTATTTTATCTATTAACTGTTTTATCTATTAACTGGTCTAGTTTATTTATTTTTGTTAGAATGTAAGTTCCATGAAGGCAAGAATCTTTCTCTGTTTTGTTCACTTCTTTTACTTCCATTGCCCAGAATGGAGCCTGGCACATATACGTACTCAATAAATAGTTATGGAAATAATTAATCTTTGTGTATTTAGTATTTTTCTTCC
Source organism: Cacajao melanocephalus (assembly GCA_963573385.1). Lineage (NCBI taxonomy): Eukaryota > Metazoa > Chordata > Mammalia > Primates > Pitheciidae > Cacajao > Cacajao melanocephalus. Next base: position 7,547 of record CAUYLG010061324.1, read on the forward strand.
TCAGATTGGGACTACTGAGCTCCAAAACAGTGAATTTTTTTTGAGACAGGGTCTCATTCTGTCACCCAGGCTGGAGTGCAGTGGCACGATCATGGCTCACTGCAGCCTCAACCTCCTGGGCTCGCGTGATTCTCCCACGTCAGCCTCCTGAGTAGCAGGGACTACAGGTGTCCACCACCATGCCTGGCTAATTTTTGAATTTTTTTTTTTTTTTTTGTAGAGACAGGGTTTTGGAACCATGTTGGTCAGGTTAGTCTCAAACTCCTGAGCTCAAGCAATTTGCCCTCCTCAGCCTCCCAAAGTGCTAAGATTACAGGTGTGAGCCATTGTGCCCAGCCAGTAGTGGATGTGTTGTATAGTTCTTTATACCTTTTGTATGTAACTTTTTTGTTTTAATTCTTATTTATTTGTACCAGGTAATATTTTTCATATGGTTTAAAATTCAAATGGTTTAAAAGGGTTGTGTTCAAAAGTATTCCTTCCACTATCATGTTCAAATACCCCATTCCTCTGCTCAGCAGCAGCTAGCTTTGTCAGGTTATTTACGCTCCTTTCAGTGATATTCCCATATGACTTTCTGATACCAAGTTACACTATAGGACAAAGTATTTTTACAATGATATCTGTCCAGAATAGTTTCTTGTTTTGTTTTTTGTGTTTTTTTCCTATGTACTGTTCAACCCTCCTTGGATAGCCAGCATCAACCGTTGTTTAGAGAATGTTACTATCACACGAGCCATCAAGGGAGTGCTATAATGAAATACTGTTTTGCCCATGCCCTTGAAGTTCAAAATCTAGGTGGGATGAGAAAGTATCCACACTTAATAAGTAACAGAGGCTTTAAAAAGATCAAGATAATAACTATGAAATGTCACAAAACATTGAATAATTCATTGTTGAATGAGATATAGGTAACAAAACCATGAAAGTTAGTTTATCAAAGCAGAGAGCGAGTATCATTTATCAGGAAATGTTTCACAGAAAGAGAAGACTATGATGGCTTTAGATAGTCTGAAAAGAATGTAGAAGGAAAGAAGTATATTTTACCTTCTGTGTGTTCACCGAGGTGTGATATTGAGCAATAAGATCCTACAAGAATATATTTTTATGCCATAGGATTTGATAGGTGTATAACAAAGCCTTTGTCTTATAGAACGGAGGCTGTATATATTTATAACAGAGTTGGAAGAAATGCTATAAAGAGTTATTAGGTTCAATGAGAGTTCAGAAAGCAATCATAGGCAGTTGGGAAAACAAAATTTTTTAGGGAAAGTCATGTTCAAAATGGAGCTTAAGGCGGGGCACAGTGGCTCATGCCTGTAATCCCAGCCCTTTGGGAGGCTGAGGCAGGCAGATGGCTTGATCCCAGGAGTTCAAGGCCAGCCTGGGCAACGTGGCGAAACCCCATCCACAAAAAAAATGCAAAAATTAGCTGGGTGTGGTGGCACATACCTGTAGTGCCAGCTCCTTGCTGAAGTGGGAGAATCATCTGAGCCCAGGTGCTGAAGGCTGTAGTGAGCCATGATTGTGCCTGCTCTCCAACCTGGATGACACCGTGAAATGCTGTCTTAAAAAAAAAAAAAGATGGAGCTTGAAAGAAGAGTCGGGATTTTTAATGGGCACAAATGGAAGGATAATGTGGTGGAAGGGAACTACTGCCAACCGACTGTTTTTGTGAATAAAGTTTTAGTGGCACACAGCCATGCCCATTCATTTGTGTATTATCTGTGCCTCCTTTCATGCTACAGTGTCAGAGTTGAAAAATTGAGACAGACTATATGGCCTGCAAAGCCTAAAATACTATCTGGCCCTTTACAGGAAGTTTGCTGAGCCCTGCAAGTAGATAGGATGTAAGTAGGAAAGCATTACTAATAAATATTGAAGAAAGGAAAATGCGATATTTATTAAGAGTTGGGGGAGGTTCAGTAATAGAAGGGTGGTTGGTTGAAGAGGAGGTTAGTTTTGAAGGAATATGATAGGGAGACCATTATAATAGAGAGGAAGTGAGGGGCCATTCCAGGCTGGACAGTAGTAGTTCAGTAAGGCACAGAGGTGGCTTACTCTTAATCATGCTTTTCTAATCTTTTCCCTGCTAGCCAAGAAGGATCAAGAAGGTGGAGAAGAAAAGAAATCTGTGCAAAAGAAAAAAGTAAAAGAGTTAAAGGTGTTGGATTCAAAGACAGCCCAGAATCTCTGTGAGTATCTCTTGATCCCAACTATTTGAAATGTGAAAGAGTTCTTTTAAGAACTTTTAGTTCCCTTAAATCTGTGGTCCCTTGATATGGAACTTTAATTTGTTGAATTCCTGCTATATGCCAAGCATTGCACAGTGGATATTCAGTATCTTATTTAATTTCTTCAGTAGCACTGCAAGATTTTTAAGTATCCAGTTTTATGTCAAGGAAATAAGCTAAGGTTTTTAGGAATTTGCCTAGTCATAAAGCTAGTAAGAAGGAGGTCTGGGATTTCAGCCTTTTTTTGTTTTGTTTTGAGACAGAGTCTCACTCTGTTGTTGCACATGATGCCCATGTAGTGCAATCACAGCTCATTGCCACCTTGGCTTCCAGCGCTCAGCTGATTCTTCCACCCCAACCTCCCAGGTAGCTGGGACTACAGGTATGCACCACCACACCCAGCTAATTTTTTGTAGAGATGGGATTCTGCCATGTTACTCAGGCTGGTCTCAAACTCCTGGGCTCAGGTAATTCGCCTAGCGGAGCCACTTGGGAGGCTGAAGTGGGAGGAGGATTGCTTGAGCCTGGGAGGTCCAGGCTGTAGTGAGCTATGATTGTACTACTGCACTCTAGCCTGGGCAATAGAATGAAAAGGTAGAATTAATGGAATTTAGTGATTGACTTGGGATAAAGGAGAAGGTGTTTTGAAGTTTAGGTCACTCTGCAGAAAGTGGTACCATTTACTGAAATAGGAAAATTCAGCAAGAACAGATTATCTTTTTGGGGAGGTGGATGTGAGTGAGAGGTAGCAGGATGGTATCTTACCTAAAGTATATACTCTTTAAGAGGCTGCCATCTTTTCATTGGCTTTGTGGCAATGGAATAAATCAGTTGTGTAAGTGAGAGATAATAGGCTATTTCAGATTGCTATAAAGTGAAAGAAAGAAAAACGGGTAATTTAGAGAGGAACATGGAGCATAGAGTAAGATAGGAAAACCTTGATTATATATATATGCTGAAGGGAAAGGTGTGTGGGGCTGCCTCTTCTGTTGACACATGAGGAAAGGATGAGTACATGAGGGTATATATACTTATACACAAATCCCTATATGAGCACAAGCACCAATTAGCTTACAGAAGTCTTGGCATAGTTTTCTTCCAGGCGATTCCAAAAGGCTTATCCAAGTCTTTTCTAGTCTGACTCTAACCAAGAGCCCTAGTGCTTTATTTTTAAGTAGGATAAGAGAAAGCTGAGCAAGTAATTTGACCAGTGGCTTCAATTTTTCTCAGTGAAGAGGAGCAGGGTCTTCTTGGAACAAACGGGGAAGTGGTGGGGCAGTGGGGAAAATGGGAATATGTTGGAGGACCTGCCAAGAAGGGTAGGAGAAAGTGCAACAGGGACACATGGAAGTGAATTGCCAACAGCGCTGAGGCCCCAGTTATCATTGGTACTACTGCAAATTCATAGACTCCAGTCTATATCAGCCCAGGTGTCAGAGTAGGGAAATGAAATGGCTAGACTGATCAGGGACCGGAAAGTGAAGGAAGCAAAAGAATGGTAATGGTAATAGTAGTAATACTAATGGGAATCTTAGTAGAACGCAAATGAAGTGATGGTGTAGAGGGTCCTGATGAAATAGGAAAGGCAGAGTGGAACTGATGCATTCACAGAAAACAGAACAGTCAGGAGACTGGAAAGAGATGTCCTGATAGGGTTGAAGAGTAAAGCGAGAGATTAGAAAGGGAGAGCTGAGGGCTGGGCACAGTGGCCACGCCTGTAATCACAGCACTTTTGGGAGGCCAAGGCAGGTGGATCTCTTGAGGTCAGGAGTTCAAGACCAGCCTGGCCAAACGGTGAAATCTCAGCTCTACTAAAAAATACAAAAATTAGCCAGACATGGTGGCACACACCTGTAATCCCAGCTACTCGGGAGGCTGAGGCAGGAGAATCACTTGAACCTGGGAGGTGGAGGTTGCAGTGAGCCAACATCATGCTACTGCACTCCAACCTGGACGACACAAGACTGTCTCAAAAAAAAAAAAAAAAAAGGGCGAGGGGAGCTGAAAAAATAGGATGTGTTTGTTAGGGAATAGGATATGGCAGTTTAAGGTCAAGGCAGCTTTGAGGATCAAGTCCTGAGAGTGGGGAACTAAAGTAGAGTGGGGTACTAAAGTAGAGTGGGGTGAAAGTCTTTGATGTATGTAGACTTTTTTGAGGTGGGTCTCACTTGTTGCCCAGGCTGGTGTGCAGTGGTGCAGTCACAGCTCACTGCAACCTTGACCTCCTGGGCTCAGGTAATCTTCCCACCTCAGCCTGCCGAACAGCTGGGACTACAGGTGCACACTACTACGCCTGGCTAGTTTTTGTATTTTTTTGTAGAGGTGGAGTTTCACCATGTTGCCCAGGCTAGTCTAAAACTCTAGAGCTCAAGTGATCCACCCACCTTGGCCTCCCAAAGTGCTAGTGGGCATGAGCCACTGTGCCTAGTCTACAAGAGCCCTGTTAGGAAGATTATCCAGCATAGGTTTGCAGGATGAGTTGGAAACGGGAACAGACCAAGAAGAACATATCTTAATATTTCATTTTCTGGCAGCAATCTTTTTGGGTTCCTTCCGCATGCCCTATCAAGAGATTAAGAATGTCATCCTGGAGGTGAATGAGGCTGTTCTGACTGAGTCTATGATCCAGGTAAGGAGCAAGGTGTTCTGCTGGAGCGGGCTCTTCTGTGTAGCTGTGCACTGGCCTCATCTCTGTGGAGATGAAGAGGGTCCTCCTCTAGCATTGCTGACTTATGAATGCTATCTTTTAGAAACTGCCTTTTCTCTGGTGGTCAGGTTATTTCCGGTATATTTTGCAAAAGTCCTGCCATTTCAGTGCTGCCTCTCCTCTCCCACCTTATGTTTCCTTCATCATGGTCCTTGGGCAGAGTGTGGGACTGACAACAGAGTAAAAATTTTGTTTAGTGTTGAGTTGTCAGCAAATCTCCCTCCAACTGAGATGTCTCTTCTGTCTTTCAGAACCTTATTAAGCAAATGCCAGAGCCAGAGCAATTAAAAATGCTTTCTGAACTGAAGGATGAATATGATGACCTGGCTGAGTCAGAGCAGTTTGGCGTGGTGGTGAGTGAGGCCCTTCTCCGCCTCCTGTATTTCCCTCCCCTCTAGAGAGCAGCCTGAGCATTTGCTCCTTGCCTGTTGCCTGTTTTTGAACCTGTCTTAGTCTCTCTCTTCTCCCTGCTGTGGAGTTCTGATCCTCCCATAGGAGGCTCAAGCCTGTGTCTTTTTCTTACTTCTCTTTTGACTGTAATGGAACTCCTTGTGTTCTCTACTAGATGGGCACTGTGCCCCGACTACGGCCTCGCCTCAATGCCATTCTCTTCAAGCTACAATTCAGCGAGCAAGTGGAGAATATCAAGCCAGAGATTGTGTCTGTCACTGCTGCATGTGAGGAGTTACGCAAGAGTGAGAGCTTTTCCAGTCTCCTAGAGATTACCTTGCTTGTTGGAAACTACATGAATGCTGGCTCTAGAAATGCCGGTGCTTTTGGCTTCAATATCAGCTTCCTCTGTAAGGTGAGCCAAAGAGTTAGAGTAGGACAACACAAAGAAGGCTACAGCCTCTAGGAGTTCAGTGTTGGCAGGAGGCCGTCTTAGACATGTCAGGATTTAACAGTTTCTCCTCTTGCTCTAAGCTTCGAGACACCAAGTCCACAGATCAGAAGATGACGTTGTTACACTTCTTGGCTGAGTTGTGTGAGAATGACTACCCAGATGTCCTCAAGTTTCCAGACGAGCTTGCCCATGTGGAGAAAGCCAGCCGAGGTGGGGCAGTTGGGGATGAAGTTAGAAGGTGGTTCTAAGCCCAAAAATTTCTGCATGGGGAGGGAAATAAGACAAAGTCTAGATTTTAGAGCATTTTCAGTTCAGACTATTTCAAGTGGATATGGGATAGGATTTAGGCATGGTACCTAAGCCACAAGGGAGGAGCATAGGGCTGAGGAGACATCTTTATGTGTAGAAATGGGAAGCACTCTTTCTCTTCCTGGGGGAACACCAAACACCAAAACACAGCTAGAAGGGCAGGTGTTTTTAGTCGAGGTTAACAGTTCTCCTCATTAAGAAAACAGACTAGATTAACAAAAATTAGGCCTCACTGTCCTGGAACTAGACAAAGAAAAACCAGCATTCATTGGAAATCAGAACAGATTTCTGCCCCGCCTCTATATTTCTATGTATATCTCCTTCCTCCCAAACCCTGTTCTCTAAAATAAATGAGACCAAGATCTCAGGGAATTTCATAGATTTGTGTTAAATTAAATGAAGCCTCTCTTCTGTTCCTAGTACTGCATACCTTGTGAAGGCTGGAGGTTCAATGATCAGATAATTTATAGTCTCACTGGAAAGGTGAAAACTTACATGATACAACTAAAGTACATAAGGGAATCAAAATTAAGTTCCTAAATGTGTGTATAGACTGAAGCTGTGCTCCAAAGGGTGAAACTAAGGGGTGTTGCGGCTGGAATTATTAGTAAGCTCTTGCTCTCTGTTTTTGTGGTGTTTTGTTTTGTTTTGTTTTTGTTTTTAGTTTCTGCTGAAAACTTGCAAAAGAACCTAGATCAGATGAAGAAACAAATTTCTGATGTCGAACGTGATGTTCAGAATTTCCCAGCTGCCACAGATGAAAAAGACAAGTTTGTTGAAAAAATGACCATATCCTCTCTTGAAAGGAGGGAGTTATTCCCTAGGAAAGGAAAGAAAACTTCCCGTAGCGCGAGGAAAACAGGATACATAGGGCAATATACAACTTTTTCTTACTTAAAAAAATACTCTTAAAAACTCTTTTTCATTAAATACATAGTTTTTTGGGTTTGCGAGTATTTTGAAACAGGCTTTCACTGTGTCATCCAGGCTAGAGTGCAGTGGTGCCATCATGGCTCACTGCATCCTTGACCTCCCGGGCTCAAACGATCCTTCCCCCACCAGCCTCCTTGGCAACTGGGACTACAGGCATGTGCCACCAGGCCCAGCTCAACTTTTTTTTACATTTTTTTCTTTAGAGATGGGGTCTCACTTTTGTTGTCCAGGCTGTATAGTTCTTAGAGCATTCCATTATTGTGGAGTGGAAGCAAACCATTTAGATCAACTGAAAGTCCCCCCGATTCCCCTGCCTATACCCCATCTCTACTACACACACACATGCCTCCCTCTCCTTCCCTCCCCAAAGGTAACCACCGCCACTGGACTTCATTCTGATTTGCACCTCATACATTTATTTTAAACAAAAACTGCATTGTGTTGCTTTTTGCACATAATACATCTTGGCCATGTTTCCGTAGTAGTATTATTTATAGACCCCTTTTAAACTGCAGCCTTCTATTTTATAGGTGTACCACAGTTCATGGTTTACTATTCCCTTATTTAGGATACCTACTTGGCTTTGTTTTCTGCTGTTATAAACAGTGCTGTGTTGAACATCCCCATGCATGCCAGTACTCATCTTTGAGTAATTCCTTGGGCTAGAGAAGTGTGTCTACTTCTTAGTCTTGGTCCTTTACTCCTTGGCCGCACAGCTTTGTGAAGGATGCCCAGGAACAGTATAACAAGCTGCGGATGATGCATTCTAACATGGAGACCCTCTATAAGGAGCTGGGCGAGTACTTCCTCTTTGACCCCAAGAAGTTGTCTGTTGAAGAATTTTTCATGGATCTTCACAATTTTCGGAATATGTTTTTGGTGAGCAAGCGACACTTGCTGACTGAATCTTTTGTGGGCATTTCTCACTGTCCACTGGGTTCCTGTTGGCTGGTGGTAGGTGTACAATGCCCATGTGTTCCTTCCTCCCCTTCCCTGCCCCAGCAAGCAGTCAAGGAGAACCAGAAGCGGCGGGAGACAGAAGAAAAGATGAAGCGAGCAAAACTAGCCAAGGAGAAGGCAGAGAAGGAGCGGCTGGAGAAGCAGCAGAAGAGAGAGCAGCTCATAGACATGAATGCAGGTGAGGAGTGAAGAAGGGTTGATGGGTTGAGATAGGAATGTTTGGAAGATTTCTCTGCCTAGAGTCTAGAGGCCAGAGAGAATAGCTCATGTCTGAGCTCACCTCCTGGCAAATGATTTTTGGCTGTCTTCTACCTCCAAGATCCTGATGCTGGACTTTAACGCAATTCAGATACATACACATTCCAACTTGCCCTGCTAAAATCCTTCTCTCTCCTTTGCCAGCTCTTGCATTCTCTCTCATCTCTCCTGTGATTTTAGTATTGCTGTGATACATACTCTTTTCCTGCGGCCTGTCCCAAGTTAGCTCTGGCCTGTTTTCATTCCCTCCACTAAATCTTTTGTTTTTTTTTCTCTAAAATATTTTCCTGACACGCCTCCTATCTTTTAATTATGGTGTGTCTTCCCTTTCTGCTTATGGCACAAAGTACTATGTCCCTAGTACCTTAGCCCGGTTGTAAACACAATTAGATTGTAAACACAATTAGATTGTAAATGGATTGAACTTTTGGAGGGGGATGGGGAGCCGGCCACCCTCTTCTCTTTCTTCAGCAGAATCTCTATTTCACTACTAGAGCATGTCTTTGTTGAAACATATGGTTTCAATTACTGGCCCTCTATTTCCTGTCTCCGCTTCTTTCCTGCTGCCGATTCCCTACCCCTTCTCCCCCACTGCTCTCTCTGTGGGCAGCGGAAATACAGCATATGCTGCTCACACAGCACTGAGCTGATGCCACCCTCCTCTGAACCTGAGGGGCCACGAGGCTTCTGCAAATGGTGTTCACAGAGCTGCTGAGTTTGTTAGGAATCAGTATTTTACAAAGCAGAGGCACAAGGGCTGCTCTAGTACCTCTTCCTACCAGGGACTTTTCTTTATGCTTTTCTGGAAAGCAATTCCCTTGCCCTTACCCCAGTTGTAAGCCACAACTTTGTAATGCTATTAAAGCCCACACCAAGTATTCTTCACCTTCCCCTGTACCCGGCTACTGGCTAAGATGTAAAGGGGGAAGGTGGAGTCCTGCTGATGTGCAGTGAAGGCTGCACCCCGCCAACAGGTGGCGTAATGGACCGTGCCCGGTTTCCTGTACCCAGGTCAAGAAAATGAGGGTAGAATGTAGGTCAGATGCACTGGTGATGCTCAGCCAGCAGGTGGCGCTGGGAGCAGTGAGCCCCAGCCTAGGAGCTGGCAGCCTATGGGCTTTTTGGGATTTCACAGTTTCAGATTTCACTGTCCTCAGCTGTTGCCATGGAAACTGAGCCAGGCTAGAAGAAGGATTCTACATTAACTCTTTGTATTCCAGCCAGGCTGCTCCTCTTAGATGCAGAGGACTCAGACATTCAGGAAGACATAGCCACTGGAGGCAGTACTTCAGGAAGGTGCTGTCTTGATCAGTGGTCTTTCCTCAGCCCTGCTCTGAAGCCTAACCAGTCTTTATAACTGGTCTTGGAGTTGGGCAGTTCTGTAATTCTGTTGCTAGATATTTTTCTGCAATGCCATCCTCCCCACCCCAATTAGGGATAGGGTGGGGAGGATGGCATTGCAGAAAAATGTACCAAGGTTTGCATTGGATAATAGGCAATGAGATCTTTTGTTTTAACCATTTGTAAGCAGATATAAGGAGACATGGGCTTGTGAGACTTAAGGTTGAGTTTTCTTTGTCCCTTCTTAGCTGCCAGCTGCTATGCGAGAGGGGAAACCAAGCAATAACAGTGCATTTAGTGTGGGGCTTGATATTTGCCATGCTGTTCTGGCAGAAGAGTTCACATCTCCATCTTGTTCTTTATAACAGAGGGCGATGAGACAGGTGTAATGGACAGTCTTCTAGAAGCCCTGCAGTCAGGGGCAGCATTCCGACGGAAGAGAGGACCCCGTCAAGGTAAGTAAGCACATGGAGCTCATCCTGGGTGTCAAAGTGGGTGAGGCCTCTCTACTCCTGCCAGAAGTTTAGGAGGTTCTCAACTGCTCCGCAGAAGGTGATTAGAGCATCATTATTAGTCCCTGCATCTGAAGCGGATTATCTAGTCCTCTTCCTCTCATGTTCAGAGTAGTGACTTAGAAAACTGGGGTTTGAGGGACTGGCAATAAATCAGTTACATTGGATTATGGTGTATTTCTCCCCACTCTTGAAGCAAATATTTGGAACAAGGGAACTGTGCTGCAGGACACAGGGATTTGAGTGGGCATTTGTGTGTATGAACAAAAGTTGATCTAAATACAAAATGTATGTTAGGTATAGATTGAAATTCAAAGACAAAATAAGTCAGAGTCCTTACTCTGCGCTTCACAAGCAGAAGACATACATAGAGAGAACTAATAACAGAAAGTATAAAATTTTGTAGGGAGGTTGGGATCATTGTTCCCAGGTAGAAAAATATAGAGGAGCATCTCGAAAGATTCTGCTGTGTCTGAAAACTCCCTTTTTTCTTGAGTGCAGTTCCTCTGTTGCCTTTGCCTTCCCCCCATCACTCTCCTGCAACCTCCTTTCACGTGCTTTGGAAGATCTAAGTGGATTACACTGAGCTAGAGATTCTAAAAAGAATTATGGAGCTAGGACAGATGATCCAGGCATTAGTATGGGGAAAGATTAATGAATGAGTTTTCCTTGAGGGCAGCTTATAGTGGCCAAGAGACTAGTTCAAAAGAAGGTACAGCCAAGGCTGCCCCTCATGTGGAGTTGACCTGCATCATTATGTCTAGTGAAGGTCTTTTGGGGCTAGGAGTGGTGGCTTCTTTCCTAATTTGAAGAGTGGGAATTAACAAAAAAGGCGGCATTAAAGGTTTCTACTTCAGAGGGACTTAACTATGTTCTCTATTTCCTGGCTGTTGCACTATATAGGCCCATTTGATAGTGAGTTTTACTTTGAGATTATTGTAAAGAGAGGGAGTTACACAGCTTACTTTGGCCAGTGCTCAGCTATTAATTCAGTGGTATCTGTAGGGCCTATAGTACCTGCCACAGTCTGGAAAGGGGGACCTTAGAGCATGCCAGCCTATATAAAGTCAGTATCCTGGCCCAACTGTTTCAGTCACTGTGAGTTTCATTTGTAATGGCTGACTGCCCATTTCTACCTATACTCTGAATAACCAGAATGATACTCCCTTCTGAGGGTTCTCCTGTAGAACTTCAGAACCTTCCCCAAACTGAAATCTCCCAAGTCAAAATTCTTATCCATTTTCTGGCATTCTCTGAGTACAGGCTTTATAAAGGGGAGGAGAAGTAGATATAAGAGCTGAGTACTCTCTGAACTAGAGCATTTAGTCTTATAGATAAGTGTTTGAAAGGAGAGTAAAGCTAGTAGTACTATTACTCCTGTATTTAGTCTTTATAGTTCTTACAGCATTGTTTCCTACCAGCCATATAAGGTGATGTGGCCTTAACATTAAGCATTTCTAGCCTTACAAAAGTACATTGCATCTCACTGTTTTTCTTGATCCCATCAACTAAGTGCCTTTATCAGACTTTTGGTGGGGAATCCCCTTTTAAGCTTCTTCCTGTGGAACTAGAATCCCAGATGCTTCCTGTACACAGATAGCCAGTCATCAGTGGCTTCCCTCTGCTGGGGAAGCCCCGTTCTTCACTTCTTTCCATGTGGAAAATCAGAACTCACAGGTGGAGGAGGGAGGGATTTTGTTGGAACCTAATCTTCCAGCAGAGGACCTGAATTAGTCAAAGTACTCTTTCCCATGCAAGAGGGAATAGGGGGAGACTTATACTGGGAGATGTTAAACTGGAAAGTAGATGAAATGACAATTACATATCTTTTAAGTGGCTCCAGCCTATAAGCTTATCTTTCTAGGCTCTGGGTTCACTAAATACACTTGAATATATCTGGGAGAATCTCAGCGGAGACATTCATAGTTGTTTGGTAACTCTTTAGACCTTGGTGCATTCACATCATGTAAAGTGATGTGATGTGGCCTCATACTAACATAAACAGGAGGATAGCCATCAGAGTAGATTACAAAAAACATAGCACTAGGTAGGGATCAAAAGACCCAAAGTCACGTCTAGTTCTGATGCTGTTTGTGTTAGCCTAAGCAAGTCACTTAATGTTTCTTGGACTCAGTTCCTCAGGTATAAAACGAGTGCTGGACTAGAATGAATGGTCTCCAGGGTTCCTTCCAGCTCTAATATTTTTTTATGCAGTGACAATATGATTAAGACGAGAAGAAGAGAGAGAGGCTGGACTTAGATGGCCCCATTCTCTAACTACAAAGTCTCCAGTGGCTCTAGGTTTCTCTCTGTGGCTACTGGATTTGGCTGTTCCACCCCTTGCCTGGCTGTCTCTGACTATTCCTCCTGACTGATTGCTTTGAGCCAAAAAAACAGAGGCACTGTCAAGCATATCTGCCTCACAGCCCTCATTATTTCCAGAGAGGCAGCTGTCCCTATTCAAAGACACTAGCTTTTTACCTAGAATTTAAAGGAATGTTGAAATCTTCCGGTCTCTGGAAACCTCGGGGAGTGACCAGTATACAAAGACTCATTGAGGAGTTGGAAGAGGGGAGTTACTATCAGGGTCAGTTCATTAAAAGCAACATGTAAACTGCTGTGATCTGCGGGGTGTGGGCGAACAATGGTTTGAGTGTCAAGGGGAAGAATCCATGTGATTGTATGACAGCTACTATTTCAGGCCCATGATTGAGTCAGCTTGTGGTTTTAATGACTCAACTTTATCTCCATGTCTGAATTGTGGCCTCTTATATACAAGCCATTTGCTCACTGGGATAAAAGCCAAGGGAAGAAAGAAATTCATCTCTTTCTTCCTTTCCTTCCCTCTACCATTTCCCAGCTCCCCTATAAGCTCCATCCATCTAATAGAACCATAGAGTTGAAAAGACTCTATAAAGACTTCTAGTGATTAGTATCTAACCTGCTCATAGGGGAAAGGAATTAAAAACAGAAAAGGTCTTGCCCAGGTCTACATGGCTGTCTAATGACAGAGCACTGTAGCCCACTTTTGTGACTCCCAGTCCAGGGCTATTTCCACTCAGCCTGCATGACTGGAGAGGAGATGGCAGTGACCCGTCAGTATGGGCCAGAAATACTCTTTCATACCTTCCAGCAAGGAGCATCTTGGACATGATGATATTGCTTCAGGGAGGTTCTCTGATGACCACCCGTGTTAGTCTATTTTGTGTTATTATAAAGAAATACCTCAAACTGGGTAATTTGTAAAGAAAAGGGGATTATTTGGCTGACGATTCTGCAGACTGTACAGAAAGCATGGCGTCAGCATCTGATGGTGAGGCCTCAAGAAGCTTCCAATCATGGATCCACCCAAATGGGGAGCAGGTGTATCACAAGGCGGGAGAGGGAGAAAGAGAGATGCCAGGCCCTTTTAAACAACCAGGGCTCATATGAGCTCATTACTGTGGGGGCACCAAGCCACTCATGAGGGATGCACCCCATGACCCAAACGCCTCCCACTTGGCCCCATCTCGAACATTGTAGGTCACATTTCAACATGAGGTCTGGAAGTGTCATACATTCAAACCATATCACCTCCTATCTAGAGAAGGTTGCTAAGAATATTTCCTGTACCACTACTTATTCTCCCCCTACTTTTGTAAAAATAGGACAGGACGCATAATTAGGAGAGTTTGAGACAATAATGAGTGATTTAGTGTGGCGATGATTGCCCCATCTGTCCTAGTTTCCTCTTCCCTAAGGAAGCTTATTAACGAGAACACTTCCTCTTTAGTAATAGTTCCTAGCCTACGTTTTATAAAGGTCTTTTTTCAAGTCACTGACCTTTTTAAAATTCAGCTACACTTACGTTATATGGTTGATTTTGCTGGTGTTTTTATCATAGCCCACCCCTAACTTCTAGGAATCTAGCCTCCAAGAGCTTTCACCAGCATCTCAAGATTGTTCCCTTTTCCCCCACGGCCTGTGGGACTATTCTCTTGGAGTTAATTATCCTCTCTGACCGCATCTAGTCAAAATATTTATCTGGTTCTATGGTTACTTTTCAATAGTCTTAACAAGTGAGTAATTTAGGGGGAAGGGGGGAGAGGTCAGTTTTTCTTGATTGTTCAACCTGCTGAGCATAATGGTGACCGAGTAGAAAGCTGGGAGACCTGTTCCAGCAAGCTTTCTCATCCCCTGACTTAGGCCACATCACATCCTCGCTGGTGTACAGGCTTTCAAGGCTTAAAAGAGAAATGTTGATCTTCTCCCTACCTACTCTCTGCTCCTGGTTCTGTGAAGTTTGTAATGCATCAGAAGTTTTTTGAGCCCAGAAAAGTCTAGAAACACCACTTGGTAAAGCCGGGTGCAGTGGCTCACACCTGTAATCCCAGCACTTTAGGAGGCTGAGGCAGGCAGATCACAAGGTCAGGAGTTTGAGACTAGCCTGGCCAACATGGTGAAACCCCCATCTCTACTAAAAATGCAAAACTTAACTGGGCAGGGTGGCACATGCCTGTGATCCCAGCTACTCAGGAGGCTGAGGCAGGAGAATCACTTGAACCCGGGAGTTGGAGGTTGCAGTGAGCCGACTTCACGCCACTGCTCTCCAACCTGGTGACAGAGCGAGACTCAGTCTCAAAAAACAAAAAGAAAAAAAAGAAACACCACTTGGTTAGGTACAACTGGTATCTTCTTATTTTGGGGGAAGAAACCACAGAAAGAAGCAGCTTAAGACCTGCCACACAGGAACTCTGCCTTCTCTTGTGCTGCTCAGGACGAGTGGCCCAGTGTTCCTTTTCCCAAGGTCTGGAGTCAGGTGTTATTTCAACATATGTATACCACTAGAGTCACACACACACACAGAGTTGCGGTGTCTTCTCAACTGCTGGAGACTGAATTCAAAGGAATAATAAAATGATACGAAACTACTACCCTTCTGGACATGAGAACTAGGGTCTAGAGTGGGAGTACTTCAGAAGAGAGTGGGAGCATTTACAGGAGGCCTGAGGAAGATTCTGGTGGTAAGGACGGTATGAGAAATGAATACATTTAGACCATCATAGTCATACTCACGTGGTCTCCTTTTCCTCTCTTGTCAGTCATGGAGGCAATAGTTTATCTTCATAATCCAATAAATGGTTTTGTGAAATTCCCACCGTCTTGGTCACATACCTCGTATCTATAATTAGATAAGCCCTCTGGCTGTCAGTCAGGGTCTTCACTATTCTTTCTCCTCTTAGTAGACAACCTCTTGTGCCCCTGGGAAATAGAGGAGGAGGAGGAGGAGGAGACCTTTAAATTGGTAACCTGTGTGCATGCTGTGTGTTCCCTGCTTGAGCTATGGGCACCTTCTCCTGGGATGAAAACAGTAGCTCTGGGTCATGACTCTGCAGGGAGAGAAGGCCTGGTTAAGACTTGGGCTTTGGTGGGGCATGGTGGCTCATGCATGTAATCCCAGAACTTTAGGAGGCCAAGGTGGGAGGATTGCTTGAGCCCAGGAGTTCAAAACCACAGCCCAAGCAACATGGAGAGACCCCATCGCTGCAAAAAATACAAAAATAGCCAGATGTGGTGGTGCACACTTGTAGTCCCAACTACTTGAGAGGCTGAGGTTGGGTAGATTACTTGAGGCTGGAAGGTCGAGGCTGCAGTGAGCTGTGATTGCGCTGCTGCACTTCAGCCTGGGTGACGGAGTGAGATTCCATCTCAAAAAAAAAAAAGCCAGGCACAGTGGCTTATGCCTGTAATCCCAGCACTTTGGGAGGCTGGGGCGGGTTGATCACCTGAGGTTAGGAGTTCCAGACCAGTCTGGCCAACACAGTGAAACCTGTCTTTACTAAAAACACAAAAAAATTTGCTGGGCATGGTGGCATGTGCCTGTAATTCCAGATACTTGGGAGGCTGAGGCAGGAGAATCGCTTGAGCCTGGGAGGTAGAGGTTACAGTGAGCACAGATCGCACCATTGCACTCCAGTCTGGGCAACAGAGTGAGATTCTGTCTCGAAAAAAAAAAATCGGGTTGGGTAGTGGGGGTTGTCTGATCCCATTTGGCTTCTGCCTACCTAAAGCTTTCCGCTGGTCCAAAGAAGGCACTTTGTTCCAGTTCTACAGCTGCCCCAGTCTTGGTCTTCATTTAGGAGTGCTCAGCTCTTTTATCTGGTCCTGCTTCTTTAAGGTTCTGGTACTGCTTTCTCCACTTTAGCTTTCCCAGATCTACAGGAAATCTTTTTTTTTTTTATTGAGATACCATTTACATGCCTAAAATTTACCATATTAAAATGTACAATTCAGGGGTTTTTACATTATCCACAAGATTATATTACCATTGCTACTATCTAATTCCGGAACATTTTCATCATCCCCAAAAGAAAAACTCCATAATACCCATTAGCAATCACTTCTGATTCTCTCCTCCCCTTGCCTCTGGCAACCAGCAATCTGTTTTCTATCTCTGGGTTTGCCTGTGCTGGACATTTCATAGAAGCTGACCCATAACATATGGCCTTTCGTGTCTGGCTTCTTTCATCCCAGACAGCTCTATGTGTATACACAGCCACTCCTGTGCTGTTCTGGGACATGGGAGGAGGAGACATCATGAGATGGCATGGTTCCAAGGAGCTGCCTTCCTTCTGCAGATACTGGGGCCATAAACCTGGATGCCATAAATGAATATGAGAGTCTTGGGGATGAACTCAGCAGTTAGAGACTCATGGATTGATTTGCTTCTTCTTTTCCAATCTAGGATGACAGCCAGAACTTGACCATCCCTTAGCCACATGGGCTGAGATTTCTTTGTAGGGGTCCTCTCCTGGCCATCCTTGATTCCAGTTCTCCTTCCCTGACATAGCTTTTATTACTACCTCCCCACCCCACCCCCGACATATTCTGCACACCTTGTAGGGCCCTTGGCATTTGTATCACAGCTGCTACCTTTGAAGAAGTGGGAAAGAGCTAAGGCGTGTGGGCGTCTGTTGTTGGAGGAACACGTGGGAGTGCGATGCCAGTACGTGGCTGCTGTTCCTCTTTGCGGGAGTCCCTCCAGCCACCTTACTGAAGGCCACCTTTTGCTAGGGACAACCCTCCGAGGGCTGACTGAAAAGTGTTTTGGTCTAGAAGTTTCCTGGGACCTGTCAAGAAAGCAAAAATAATACTCTGTACTAAGCTTGAGCCTATTTAATTCCAACATCCCTATTAGGAGAAAAGACTTGGCATACTTCATCTCTCCCTAAGTCACATGGCTAACACTTCAACCCAGTTCTGTCTGTCTAGCTGTGTTCAAATTTTTGTGCTGTTTGCACACAGAGAAGCAAGGGGGCAAGGCTTGCTCTCCTGTTGCACCACACTCTCTTATATTCTTTGCCACCCAAAAGTATATTCCACATGCTGGAGCTCCATCCCTCTTTCTTCAAAGTAAAGGCCTCTGTGAACTGGGCAAGGTAGCCACATGTGCATGGCTTACAGCTGATTATCTTCTGTAGAGTTTGAAAGAAATTAGAAACGAGGCCTTCTATGGACAGAGTCTCTCGTGTCTTGTCTTGCAGCCAACAGGAAGGCCGGGTGTGCAGTCACATCTCTGCTAGCTTCGGAGCTGACCAAGGATGATGCCATGACCGCTGTTCCTGCCAAGGTGTCCAAGAAGAGTGAGGCAGTCCCCACAATCCTTGAGGAAGCCATGGAGTTGGTTGGCCGTGCAAGCTAATATGAGTCCTGTGACCATGGCAGCTCCTCAGTGGAGCCCCAGACTGTCCTGCCCTGCAGCATGTGCCTAAAGGCTCAAGGGGATATACCTCTGGGGCGGCCACTCCCACCACCCTGACCCTGTCTTTCTCTCTGGCCTGCTGCTCTCTGAACATCACATACAGCTTCAGCTTGCCTGGAGGCCAGAAGGAAAGGGCAGTGTGGGGGAGGCCTGAGACCAACCCAGCCAGCCCTGGCTGTTGTATTACCAAAGCAGGGTCTGTGTTTGCTGCCTTAACCCTGTCTCCTCTCTAATACTCAGAGGGCCTCATCTCAGACAAGGCCCAGCCTGCTTTTTCTCAGCCCTGACTTTCTAATGGGCTTTCTCCCTAGGTCAATCTTGCTGGATTTGTGCTTTTCTTTTGTGGTTTCTCTGGCCCTGAGAACAGCATGGGGTTTGTAAACCTTTGGGCTAGATCCTACCTTTCATTGCTGTTGTCTCTGCTCTTCCCTCTCCTGGCTGTGGTTATTTATTATTAGTGGTGTGGCACTGGGAGATGCTCCTAAGGAAGCAGGGAGCAAATCCCACCTTTACCCCACCTTCCTGGGAAAGGCCTCCAAAACAAAGGATCAGGACCACTTTCCCTGTTGTGTTGTGGCCCAGGCTAGAGCCTGTGGGCAGGCAGGCAGGGCATAGCGACAGTGTGGGACCTGCCCCCAGCATCTGCCACGCTTTATGCCCTTGCCTCTCTGGACCCTCTGCACCAACCCCAGGCTACTGAGCCACGCTCCCTCCTCATGCCTCCCCTGGAGCTTTGGTGCATCTCATCTGGACTATGGGTTGTGTTGTGACCATCCCAACCCCTCACCCTCTGTCTACAAGGAAATGGGAGGTGGAGCCTCCTGGCTGAGAAATTGTTTTGCAAATGGATCTATTTTTGTATGAAAAAAATTTTTTTAAAGAAAACTCTTCCTTCCCCCTTTCCCTTCCATAATGTAAGAAGCTTTGGTGGCAGGTTCCAGAGTTCCTGGGATTTCTCCTCACAGGCCCAATCCTGAATGTGCCCCTGGACCTTCTGGACCTTTGAGGCCAAGGCAGATCCTCTCTCCCAGAGAATCTGGGGCAGAAGGAGCTTCCCCTTCTCTGGTTGAGCTGGATCAGGCCTAAGAGTAGCAGGAGCTCTAAGACCAGAGTTTTTATCAATGTATAAATGTATCAAGCCAAATGTACAGATGCTAACTGAACATTCTGGGGAAGTGGGCACCAGGAGTGCCTTTGTACACTGCACCCCAGCGCTCTTCTAAAAGAGAAGTGGGTGGGCACACTGAACTGTTGATGGCTCCAACCACAGAAAGCTCCAATTCTGTGGCATAGGGTGACAGTTTTGCCCTCCCTGTGCCCCTCTCAGCTTTCCATCCCCAGCTAGGAAGAAAGAATGGCACTCTTGGGCTTGGCCTAGAATTAGAGTTGTTAGAGCAAGAGGAAGCTTAGGTAACATGAGGGTAACTATGATGAGGCCTTACTGCCAGGAGTGCTTGTGTACAAAGGGGCAACGGCAGCTCCTTTGGGCTATTCCTGGGAAGACTCTGATGCAGGGCATCTGTTGCTCCCCTAGGTCACCTCCTTCTCCCTGCTCGCTGACATCTGGGGCTTTGACCCTTTCTTTTTTAATCTACTTTTGCTAAGATGCATTTAATAAAAAACATAAAAAGTGAAAAAAAGGGGTGGGGGACAAAATGCAAACCTGTTTCCCTTGCCTCTTAGGGTTCTGGATGTCATCACCTCCAGTTTGTTGGTTTTGTTTCCAACTGTTAATAAAGCATTGAAACAGTACTGCCTTACAGCTTCCTGTGTGAATTTGTGAGCTGTTTTCTTTTCTCTCTGTCCGGGCTCCTCTAGTCTTTCCTGCCTCAAATCCCTGGTTGACCTGACAAATCACTGTGCAAAAGCTAAAGGTGCCAGACACTTTGCTTGTGCACAGGGCTGTAGATGATGAATACATGGTGGCTTCTGCCCCACCAGAGCTCACCTCAGGGCCATTTGCCCACAGTAGAGGAGTAGGCACCTGGTTCAGCTCCCTGACTTCCACATTGCTGCTACTTGGCTTGGAGCCCTTTTTTGGAACTCAGTTGTAACCCTTCATGCTCCCAGATGTCATACAAGGTTTCCTGGCAGTACCTGTGTGTCTTGCTAAGGGAAGCATCTGACTCCCATTTTCCCATCCCCTCTGCTCTGTTGGTGGCCACAGGCCACATTCCAGGCTAGAGGGGCTAACCCTGGCGTGGAAACCTGAGTCTGTCCAGCAGAAGCTGGGAGCCCGAGGTCATGCTCCAGATGACTTGCCATTGGAGCCATACTTGCCTGAATGTCTTGTGACCTGCACAAAAAGCCTGACCAGCAATGAGCAGACCCAGGATAGACAGGGAGGGGTCGGGAGAGGACCACAAACCCAGTCGGGCAGGCTCTGGAACTGGAAATAAAAGACTTAAATAGCCCTGGAGCCTGGGCAGCTGCCTCCCCAGTATGGCCTGAGGTGTGGGGATGGGCTGCCTGCCGCCTCCGTCCTGTCCCCCTGAGGCCACGCGTTTCTGGTTCAGAGCTTTATAGGCACACATACCAATTAGGGGACCAACCACAGCTGCTCACGCGCTCTTGCCAGTCTGCTGGCCGTGCCTGGAATAGAACCCAGGCGCCCGGCACCGCGCCCCTCCTCGGCCTGGCTTTGAGAAACAAAACCCTGCTTCCATCTCAGCCACCGTGCACACCACCCTTCCTCCCACGCTAGAAAGTCGCCCCCAGATTCTTAAGTTGGAAGGTTTGGTTTCCATGACAACAGACTTGAGCTGGCAGAATGGGTGACCTGGCTCTGGGAGGCTCCGAGGCGCAGAGGAAGCTGCATACCCTCGCTGACCGGCCAGATAACCCCAGTGGCTCGGTCTGCTTTCTTGGGTCCTTCCGGGTAATCCCCCCCTTTTAAGTCCCCCCGCCCCCACCTCCCCCAGCTGCAGCAACCTCGGAATTCCACAGTGCTTCGAAGAGGCAGGCGGAGGGGGCAGGGAAATGGGACGGCAGGCGAGTGAGTGGAAAAGCACTGAGAGGAAGGAGGGGAGCTGAGTCTGCCGGCGATCTCGGTCCTGCACGTCCTTTCAGTCCCCTTGACCCCCGCAAGAAAAGATGAGCCCTCAAATTTCTTAAACTTCGCTGCGGAGAGGTCGGGGGAAGGCGAAGTCCAGATGGGGAAACTGAGGCTCGAGCTTCAGACTTGGCTTTCGAAGAATCGCCTCCCGCATTCCCTCCCACTCCCGCAGCGTTCCCAAAACCCCTAGGCAGTGGGGGTGGAGGTGCGGGGGCAAAGGAGAGTCCACCCTCCTCCCGCGAAGCCCTTCGGGGCGCTTCGAGGAGGTGATTTTCGTCAGGAAGGGGCTGGAACTAAGGAAACGTCCTTTACCCCTCCCCCTCAACGCTGTTTGCCGGGCGCCAACCCGCCCCCGCTCCCGCCCGCGCCGGGGTCTCCTCTTCTGCCTGGAGACAGCCGCAAGCGTCGACTGCACACTCAGTTGCACACTGACACGCCTCACTCAGATCCCCACCCCCACAGCGGACCCGCAAGCCGATCACACAACGGCACAGGGTTCACAGATCCACAAGCACGGTTACAGTCAATCGCACACTGTCTCATAGGCACAAGGGCATTGCAAGCATACGCAGCCATATTGCAGTCATACACACACAGTCACACACACACGCAATTCGGAAACAGATTTAGACTCGCAATGACACAAAGTCGCCTCCCGATTCCGCCCTTCTTCCAGCACCCACCTCTCAGCTCATCACTTCATGCACATATGCCAGGAGCTTCCATCGCTTACACAGAAACGTTCAGCCTTTCAGAAGAAACCTTTTTATTATTTTTTTGTCGAAGAAAAAAGCCATATAAATATTAGAGTATAAAACTTGCGTGAGACACAGGAAGAGGGTGGGGTGGGAGCTACATGACTATGCGAAGAGAAGCGCTTATAGGAGGAGTCAGTACGGGGGAGGGGGTCGCCGCAGCGCGTGGACACAGCACAAAACACAACACGGGCTGCCGCGGGCAGATCAAGGACAGACGGCTGCGCGGAGTCCGCCGCCCGCTGCCCACCCGCCATCACGTAAAAGCACACCGCACTACACTACTGGCTATTCTACACCAGCCGAAAGAGGGAGGGGGAGCTCTACACTACTGTAAGGGCAGGTCTGGGGCTCTCTGGCAGCCCCGCTGGATGGCCGGGGCCCCGGGGGCAGAAGGGGGTGGGAGAGGAAGGTCTATGCACAAGGAGGCACTGGGGAACTTTAACCAGGCTATGGCCACTAGGGGGCGCACTGGGGGCCTGGGCAGTGGCCTTCACGGAGAAGAAATGGCACCTGGTAAGGTGGACAGAGGCTTGAGGAGGGCGGGGGCCCTGTGGAGAAGCCCCATCCTGGACTGAGGCTTTCTGTTCATTTGGTCCCTGCCCTAGCTCCCTGCCTCCTAACCCAGGGACTAAGAACGGCCTGGCCGGCCCACCCTTCCTGCTGGGGCTCCACTACCCTTCTACCAGTGGCACCTCTGGAGTACCCAGCACCCACAGAGGTCCCTCTGACCTCTCCAGGGGACCTGGTCCTAAACCTGCTTTGAGCTTCCTTAGACTGAAATGCCAGTTTAATCCATTGGTCCTGGTAGCTCAGCCCAAAGCTGCCTGCCTGGGCTGAGCCCTATATGCAGTGGGGAGGGTCCAGCCTAGTTCTTGTTTTATGGCTGGAATTTGGAGGATCTTGTCAGTCCCCTGGGGACGTACAGAGCCTCCTGCAAGGCCCTGACGCCTTGATGTGTCAAGCTTTGTCCATGCCCCCACCATCCACATCCACATACTTCCCTGCTTTATCTTACCACCTGGTACTGTCTTGGAACATGCAGTAGAGTCTCTTGTTTGAGGAGGAGTGGGGGAAGTCACAGCATGCAGTGGGAATGTCAAACAATGAAAATCAAAACAAAACAGAAGACTGGTCCCCAGGGCGTCGGGAAGAGGCTTGGTAGCAAAATGCCCTCCCTAAATCCAGCAAGCATCAGTACCATGGGGATGGTGACCATGTCCTCCAAAACATGAGCATTGATCTCAGGCTCTGGAAAGAGGTGAGGGGGCTGGCACCAAACCATGCTTTGAGGGAAGACTGAGAATCAAAAGAGAGGCCAAGAGGTCATGATGCCTTTCCAACTCTTCAGCACTAGGAGCCTTGTAGGTTACCTGGTACCTCAACACCCCAACCACCTTACTCAAGAGAGAGGAACTGCTGGAGTGGGGTAGGGTGGGGAGGAGGGAGGCAGGGGATGGATGGGCCTGATTGATTTGGAAGATGGAGGAGTTCAGCTGTAACCAAAGGGGGTGTGGCAAATGGTTCTTGGTGTCTACACTAACCCCACTACCCCCATGGGTACAGCAATTGATTGGATGGGGGTTCCCAGCAGAACTCCCTTTGCATATTCAACCCCCTGGGGGTAAAAGGGGGTGGATGTTGACTGGGCACTTGTTTCTGTTTCCCAAGGGGAGCATGGCCTTGGCCCCTACCAGTTTTCTGGGGGTGAGCCCTGAAACTCTGAGGCATGGGTACAGGTAAGGAGAAGCTGGGCTGGTTGGGGGGGAGGCTGCCCTGTGGCTCTTGGCCTGGCCTCCATGTTACTTCTTCTCCTTCTTGCCCGACTTCTTCTTGTTGCCATTGCCACCTGCTGGGGCCTTGCCATCCCGCTTGCCAGCTGCATTGGTCAGTGTGGCATTGCTGCCTGGGATGTAGACGTTCTGGCGGTAGTCGGGCACATGCTGCAGGGTGAATTGGGGTCCGTAGCGGGCGCTCAAGCCCATGGTGCCGGCACCCCCTCCCAGGGTGGAGCTCCCATCAGCAGCTTCTGCAGAGACAGAGGAAGATCAGGTGGGAGCTAAATCAGGGTTCTCAACAGTCACTCTCTTATACTCCCGGCAGTTAATGAATGCCTACACAGCACCCTGGGCCCTGACCACGCTGAGCACTGGGAAAACAGGAGTCACCAAGGTAGACTCTCTCCACAACAGCTGAGGGTAGAGGTTAAGAGGCTCTGGAATGAAAAAGTCTAGATTTGATTCCTAGCTCCTTTCCTTACTCGCTGTGATCCTGGGCAAGTCTACCTAACCTCCCTGTGCCACTTCAGTTTTCTCATCTGCAAAATGGGGATGATGGTAACCACCTCTTCTGGTTTTAGGGAAGGCTAAATAAGGAAATGTACGTAAAGTACCTAGAATAGTGCTGGTGGATGAAAGTGCTCAAAACACACTTGCTAGTATTTCTCTCAGGGCTGTGACACGGGCTCTCAGTTCCTTGCCTTGGCCCTTCTCAAGGGAGCCTCTGATTTCCACACTAGACCACGGGCTCCTGGAGAGCAGCAATCACGGTTTGTACATGTCCCTAGCCTTTGCCAAGCAAGGCCTGGCACGGAGTAGATTCAGTAGTTCTGTTAGTAATTGTGCAGGATGGGGTGGGGGGCATTCTTCCAAGCCTCCATTTCAAAACAGCAATTTTTTTTTGATACGGGGAGTCCTGCTCTGTCACCCAGGCTGGAGTGCAGTGGCACAATCTCGGCTCACTGCAACCTCCGCCTCCCTGGTTCAAATGATTCTCCTGCCTCAGCCTCCTGAGTAGCTGGGATTACAGGCACGTGTCACAATGCCTGGCTAATTTTTGTATTTCAAAACAGCATTTGACCGCCTACTGTGTGCCAGGCACTCTGCCAGATGCTTCACATGCACGATCACTTTTAACCTCTGCACAACAGCCCAGCCAGGTATGTGGTATGACCCCCATTTTACAGATGAAGGAACCAAGGCTTAGAAGGACCAAGACCATACCAGGCAGCATTTGTTAGAGGGGGATTCGTGCCCAAGTATACCTAAGCGCATGCTGGAAGGGACAGTCAGTCACCACCACTAGGAGCAGCTTGGACCTTATCCCTGCTCTGAGTGAACAGCAAGTAGACAGAAGGTGGAGAAAGTCCTGTTCTATGAAGCTGAGGAGATGATGATCTCGGGGACTAGACATCTCAGGGACACTTTGGGCACAAGCTCAGAGTTGTCACGGCTAGGTGACATCAGAGCGCACCTCTGGCCCAACGTCCCACTGTACAGAAGTAGAAACTGGGGCCCAGAGAAGTCCACACTCTGGCCCTGGCTCAGCGTCACCCAGGAACGTGTTTAGAATGCAGCGTCTCGGAGCTGCCAGCTGATCTGTATGCGCTGTAAAGGCTGAGAAGCACTTGCTACCTCACAGGGTTGCTGTGAGGACTAAATGAGACGTGCTTCATCCTGTGCAATGCACCATCATCACCATCATCACCCAGCATGTCATCACCTGTACCCTTCACCTGCCCTGACTGAGTGGGGGTGGGAGAGGAGGAAACAGGAGTTTGACTCCTTGGGGCTTGCTGCTGGAGGCCCTGAGATCCTCTGTGGCTAGGATATAGTTAAAACCTCAGGGATGCCCAAGCCAGCCCAGGCCTCGCTAGCAAGAGAGCTTCCCTCCCAGCCTCCCTCTGCCCCCACCCTAGACCCTGGGAGTGGGTACAGAGAGTGACTAAAGCCGGAGAGGCTGAGTAATCCTAGGACATCAACCAGGGATTGAGAAACAGAGAGACAGGAAATATTTTCAAGCCAGCATAAGAGGGGGAGGGCACATGGGAGGGGAGAGCCGGGACGCGCCTCGGTTTTCCTCTTCCACGCAGGAACACTCGAGTTTCTGCAGCCTCCATTTCGTGTTGCAAATCCCCGGAGCTGAGAGCCTTCTGGGGGCGGGGAAGAGGGGTTGGGTGGGAGGGAGCAGCTGCCCACTTCCTCCTCTCCTACCCCAGCTGGCCCCCACCCCCAGCCCTTTCATTCCGCTGACATTTCTCTGTTTTCCCTAATTAACTCCAAAAGGGAGCCAGGTCCACCACCACCCCGCCCCCTCCCCTCCAGCCATCAGCCTCTTCCAGCCTCTCCCAGCCTGGGAATGGAAGGGGTAGGGGAGGGGTCCAGATCTGTCTTCAAAGAGCCAGGATTCCAGAGTGATTTAGGGGCTAGAGGGGAGACCTCAGAGGCGCCAGAGAAAGAGGAGGGGCGGGGGGGGGTGGGGTAGTCTCCAAGCACACAGAAAAGAATGAGGAGGAACTTAGAGAAGCAGGGAGAAGGGAGGCAGAAACAGAATGACAGGAAGGGCCTGACTTGAGTAGCTAGAAGCTCGGCCCACCCATGTCCTATGTGCACCCAAGATCTCTGAGAAGCACCCTAAGTGGGTGAAAATGACAAAGCCATCCCCCACCCACCTCATGGTGGGTGCCCTGAAGTCAGGCTGGACCAGGAGGGAGAGAAGATATGGAAATCAAGAATGTAATAGAAAGAGAATGTCTGCCCTGCTGTGCCACTAAGGACCTGTGTGACCTTGGTCAAGGCCTTGCATGGCTCAAGCCTGTTTCTCCATCTATGAATCTGAGGGGAAGAAGTTGGATTGCAGTTGTCCAGTTCTCCAGTGCCCCTCCCTCTACGCCCCACTCCCTGAAAGGCCCACCTTGGTCAAGGGCTGGGATTTTTTCTTGGTCCAAGGAGAGGCAGACTTAGGAGAACCTCAAGAAGCTGGACATCTTCCGGCCTGGACGAGCTGGGGGTGATGCCTCTTCTCCTGTGCCAGCCTCTACTCAGGGAAACTCAGCTCCCAGCTCCCTGACCTCCCTGTGTCCTCTTAACCCACCCCAGCCCAGGGCTGAGGAAGCAACTCCAGAGTAGCCCAGGGAGGCCTGATTAGCTGGAACACTGCTGGCTGAGCTGCAAACCGCAGCCTCCTTAACAGCACCCCTCCCCCAAGATGTTTATTTAAAAAGCCTCCTCCCAAGTGTTGGTTCTTACTCTCCCTCTTACTTAACCCCCCTCAGCAGCCCCACAGGCTTGGCTGGGTTGGACTTGAGGAACCTCTCTGGCTTCAGGGCTAGGAAGCGGGTGTGAAAGTGAGAGCAGGGCCTGACCCACCACCTCCACCTCCCCCAGGATCCGTTCCCCAGAGCCCAGGCTTAGACGAGGGTCAGGCCCTGTGTGGGCCAAAGGAGTGAGGCCCTGACAGGGGAATGAGCTGCATGACCTGCTGGAAGGGTTTGGGGCCATGAATACTGATTTCACTTCTGTTTTTAACATCTGGATTTAGGCTAAAAAGCTGCTTCCTGGCCTCAGGGCGCAAGGCCACAACAGCTAAATATACCTGTTTATTTCCCTCAAGAGCCCAACTTGGCATGTCCTGAGCCCCAGCTGCCTGCCATTTCATATTCAGTCTCTGGCCTCTCTGGAATCAGCCCCACCAGACCTGGGACAGCTCTGCTTCAGGAGGCTGGCAGTCCCTGCCACCTCTCTCCATCCCTCCATCAACCACAGGCGTGGCCCCACTTAACCTCACAGACGTCTGGGGTAGGGTTGCCAGATTCCGTAAACAAAAGTACAGGGCTCCCAGTTAAATTTGAATTTCAGGTAAACAATGAGCATTTTTTTTAGTACATTATGTCTCATGCAACATTTGAGACTGACTTATGCTAAAACAGTACTTGTTGTTTATCTGAAATTCAAATTTAACTGGGCATCCTGTATTTTATCTGGCAACCCTGATCTGGAAGAATAAAGCAGGGCTTGAGGAAGAGATTAGCCTCTAATCCTGCTCAGCTAATAGGAAAGCTCAGGCTGGATCTAAAGGCAGTCATAGTCCCTATAGCAGAAAGGGCATAAACTTGGAAGTCGAGCCGGGTTAGAACCTCAGCTTGGCAGCTCAAAACTGGGGACCCTGAGGCAAGTGCTTTCTCTGTTTTCTCATCTGTCAAATGTGAGAAATCAGACCTGCCTTGAAGAGCTATTGAGAGGAGGCCCATAAGGTTTGTTTAGCGTGTGCCCAGGTGTGATGACAGTGCTTCTTGTGATTTCACCTTGTTCTCTATCCCAGTCCTCCAGTCGTGCTGGAGGGCAGGGCTCTCAGTCCACGATACAGGGCAACGCCTTAATCCTCTGCCAGCCTCCCTGTAAGCCCAGGATTTGCTGCTCCAGAAGCTAGTCTTTATTAATAGGCATTATTCTAATTCTGCTTTTTACCCAGTACAAAATGGGCTTGAGTCAGCAAATATAATAATATATTGTGCCCTTACTTTCTGCCAGTCCTGTGCTGAGGGCCTTGCATTTGGCCCTGGTAACAGCACAGTGAGATCCATTAATACTGTGCCCATTAATAGTCAGTGAAACTGAGGGGTTTAATAACTTCCCTAGGGACTCATTGCTAAGTGGCGGCACTAGGATTTGAATCCAGATTGGCCTGCCTCTAAAGCCTGTGCTCTGAAGGACGAATGATATTCTTCTTCCCCTCCTCTGGGCCCTAGTGACTCTTCAGGGACAACCACCATTGGCTGAATCTCTGTTACAAAGGAAACTCTTAGTCAACCTTATGGGAAAACCAGAATCCTACCCTGGAGTTAGGGTCAGCAAAAGAGGAGTCTCGCATAAAGAGAAGCTATTCTCGCTGCTGGAGATTTCCACACCCACTTTCATTGCTTGAGGGCTTGTAAGCGCCAGGCCCAGAACTCTATGGGATCGTCTTTGTGGTATCATCTCATTTAATCTCTACAACAACCCTTTGGGGTCCCTGTCCCCATTTTCTAGGCTGAGGAAACTGAGGTTTAGAGAGATTGAGCAAATTGATCCAAGTCCCAAGGACAGCAGTAGTAAGTGGCAGAGCTAGGACCCAAGCTACACTGTCCCATTCCAGAGCTAGACTTGTAACCACTGTTCCCTCCATGAGTCTTTCCTTGTTCGCTCCCCTCCGGGTATCCCAGGACCCCTAATCCCTCTGCTGTTCCTTAGCCACAATTCCAGGCTTTATGTTTGGAATCGTGGGTCCTCTCAGACCTGCCGAAAGATCTGGAGAAACTACACAGGTTTGATATCCAGTCTGCGGGCATGGTGGCTGTGGGATGTACCCCAGAAACCCAGGTCTCCCACTCTCCCATGCACACTGGCACCACTTACCGCTGGCGGAAGCCAAGATCATGGCTTGCAGCATCTCTGTGTCAAACTGGTTGTTGGGCCAGGTGCCGGTGTCATCGCCATTTTGGGAGCTGGGGAGAGAGTAGGATGGTGAGCACAGACCCCCAGGCTGGCACAGCTCATGCCCTGCCTGTCCTCTCCCAGGGCTCCCAAACCTAGTACCTTATCCCTACCCCATGCGTCTCTCAGCAAGGTAGGAGGCACTTCTACAATTCTTCAGAAGCCAGAAGCCCACAAGTCAGTCCCCCAAACCAGCTCTTTACTCTCTCTGATGCATTTTTTTTTTCTTTTATTGAGACAGGGACTCGCTCTGTCATATAAGCTAGAGTGCAGTGGCACAATCTTGGCTC
>CAUYLG010061325.1:0-72241 GCA_963573385.1 Cacajao melanocephalus
TTGAATCCCTTCACCCTCACCCCCGCCCCTCACCCTCATCTCCGCCCAGAAAGTGATTTACAGAATTCACTAGCCCTCAGAATGTCTGAAGCTCCTCACTCCCACCCCCAGAACATACCCTTACCCAGGAGAAAAGTATAAAAGTTATTGACACCCTCCCTCCGGGGCCACAGGTTGGAGAGACGTCAGTCCTCTGTGGTCGCTGGCAATAAAGACCCTGCAATTTGGCCTACTTTTGTCTTAGTGTTAACTTTCTATGCTCGGTTCACTACAACATTTCTATCTCTAAATGTACGGTAAGAATTGATGTATTGTGAATGGCTTCTCATATTGTATTGTATGCTCCCTCTTCCCCATCCCATAAGGCCCAGAGAGGATTCTCCTGATTGAGGAGAATTGGATGTGCAGAACTGCTTGTATTTTTAATATTCCAATATACTAATGAAACCTATGAGTTAAAACCTTTGCTATGGATATTTTGATGATTAGAACCTCTGACAAATGGAGGCCACCTCCACCAAGAAGCACCCTTTGGAATTCTGAATGTGTTGCCTATCCATAATAGGTCCAGTCGTGGAAAGCTACCAGATATACCATTTTTAAAAAGCACCTCTTGACTTGCTACTGGAATTTTGTTGAAACTACATACCTGACCCGATGAGGCCATTTGACTCTCTGGTTTGATATTCTCAATTTGCCATGGATCATCTTGCATTTCATGACTAACATGGTGGGTAGTATACAAGAAATCTCACTAGTCAAATGGAGATGATATACTCTAGAATGCATCCAGACAGCCCCCAGAGCAACTTGGTTATGCATGAAATAGTAGCACCTATCTCTCTGATGAAACTTTTATCTCCTATTTCGCCATATGAAGAAAAAGTAATAGCATGAAGGGGCCCTCCACTTACAGACTTTCACCTAAGTGCCTAGGCCATATTATACACAAACACACATACACAGACACACACACACAGACACAGACACACACACAGACACACACTGCATTATTAAAACATACCAAGAAGCTGATACATAAGTTTGAAAATTGTAGTTAAATTTACTAATATCAAAATTTCTACTTCGCTGGGACCATGGATCCTTGGTTTGAGGTTAAGAATATATGGCATGCAATTGTTTTTATTTTGGGATTGCATTCTTTTATATGAAAGCTTTATTCTGATATAATTCACACATATATTTCACCAATTTAAAGTATAAGATTCAATAGTTTTTAGTATATTCAAAGAGTTGTGTGATTATCAACATAAACGATATTAAAACATTTTCATCATCATAAAAAGAAACCCTGTGTGCTAGGCATGGTGGCTCACACCTGTAATCCCAGAACTTTGAGAGGCCTAGGCAGGTGGATTACCTGAGGTCAGGAGTTCAAGACCAGTCTGATCAACATGGTGAAGCCCCATCTCTACTAAAAATGTAAAAATTAGCTGGGCATGTTGACAGGTGCCTGTAATCCCAGCTCCTCGGGAGGCTGAGGCAGAAGAATTGCTTGAACCTGGGAGGTGGAGGTTGCCGTGAACCAAGATTGTGCCACTGCACTCCAACCTGGGTGACAGAGCAAGACTCCATCTCAAAAACAAAACAAAACAAAACAAAACAAAGAAAGCCTGCACCATTAGTAGTCTTTCCTCATTTTCTCTCACACATTAGCCCCGGGCAAATGCCAGTCTACTTTCTGTCACCACAGATTTGACTATTCTGGACATTTCATGTAAATGTCATTATAAAATATATGATTTTTTACTAGTTTTTTTACTTAATATAATGCATTCATTGATATTGTAGCATTGAACATGCTATCTTATGATGAGTGTTTAAACATTCAACATATTTGTTTCACGTTGTAACATGTATTTGTTACCATTCCTTTTTATTGTTGAATTAATCACTCTATTATGGGGATATACATTTTTATGCACTCATCAGTTCATGAACATTTGTGCAATTTCTGATATTTGGTTACTATAAATAATACTCGTATAAACATCCACATGCAAGTGTTTTTGTGAACAAACGTTTTCATTTATCTTGAGTACATACCTAGGAGCAGAATTTCTGGGTTTTGTGGAAACTCTACATTTAAATGTTTTGAGAAATGGCTAATCTGCTATGATAAATATCAGGGTGAAGAAGCTTTCTTTTATTCCTAGTTTGTTGAATGTTTTTATCATAAAGGTGTTGGACTTTATCATAAAGATATTACATTTCTATCTGTGTCAGAAGTTTTTTTTTTTTTGAGTTCGTGGAGATAATAATGTAATTTTGGTCTTTTCTTTTATCTATATAATATATTGCATTAATTAATTTTGGGGTGTTGAGCCAACCTTTCATTCTGAGGATATTTTCCATTTGGTTACAGTGTATAATTTTTTTAAGTTAATGCTGAATGTACTACAGTTGTATTTTTTTCTATATTGTTTTTTATTCTCCATTTTATTTTCACTCTAATCTTTATTATTTTCTTCCTTCTCTTTATATTAGATTTAGTATGCCCTTCTTTTTAATATTTTGTTTGTTTAAATGTAAGCATTTATAGGTTTACATTTCTAAGCACTGATTAAGCTGTATTTCATGCATGTGGGTATGCTTTGTCTTCATTTTCATTAATATCAAAGGGCTTTCTAATTTCTCTTATAATTTCTTCTTTGATTTATTGATTGGTAATTTAGGTGTATGTTGTTTAATTGAATAGTATTTGTGCATTTCCCAGATTTTTTTCTGTTATGAATTCTAACTTTATTATATTTCAGTTTCAATATATGCCTTGTGTGCTTCCAATTATTTGAAATTCATTGTCTTATTTTATGACTTATAGTAATTTTTAAAGAATATTCTGGGTTCACTTGAGAAGTAAATTCAGCTTTGAATGAATTGTTGGAATCAAATGCTTATTCCTCCATGCTGAAAAGAACAGTGTGCAGACAAAGAACTTTTCTCAGCAAGACAATTTCACTTTTTGCAGAAAGGGTGCTTCTCAGAAGTCTGATTGACATGAGAGCACATCAGATAAAAAAAAGCATTCCTGACACATTCAGTCCTTACGGCTGTGTCCTGTCTCCACTGGAATGAGCTGGACCACACAATCTAGACTGATCCAGATTGGCTAAAAATTTCAGACTTTCTTAAATAGGTAAATGCATGATGGAGAACAAAGAAAGGAAGGGGGTTGTTTACGGGAAACTAGGAGATTAATAACATTTTCAAATAAGAAAGAGGCATAAGCTGTAATCTGGGAAATGCCTGGGTATGTTCAGACATGTCTGAGCAGCCTGTAGGCCAGAACAAATAACTTGGTTAAAATGCAAGGATATAGAATGTACTTATTCCTTTACTATATTTAGCAGCTACATAGGGCTTAACAAAGAGTTATTAGCAGAAAGCAAGGAAGCTTGAAGGAAGCTAGTTTTTAAAAGAAACTATTATTTGTAACACTTGTTATTTATTCTTTAACAAAAAGTAAAACTTTGAAGAGGAACTTTTAACTTTTCACAGAATGGAATGTTTCATAGATGTCTGTTTGTTAGGTATAACTGACTTGTAAAGCTTAAATCTTCTATTTCCTTGTTGATTTTCAAACTGTTCATTCTATTCATTATTGAAAGTGGGCTATTAAATTTTCTATCTATTGCTATTGATTTGTCTGTTTCTCTTCAATTCTGTAAGTTTTTGTTAAAGCAAATTTGGTACTCTATTTCTAATTACATATTTGTTTATATTGTTATATATTTCTAATGGATGAATTCTTTGTTACTATAAAATAATTCTTTTTTTCTTCTATACATCTGAAAACATTTGTCTGTTAATAAACTCATTCTATTTTGTCTGCTAATACACGTATTCTAGCTTTCTTAAGTTCACTGTTTGCATGAAGCACAGTTTCTGCCCTTTAACTTTGAATGTATTTGTGTCTTTCAATCTAAAGTATTTCTCCTATAGACTGCATAGACTTGAGTCTTGTTTTGTGATTGTTTGTTGATTGGTTGGTTGATTTTTTTCCAGTCTCACATTCTCTGACTTTTGATCAGTTTGTCTAATCCACATATATGTAATGTAATTGTGATTTCATTGTTATGTGTACTATAGTTATATATAGTCTATGCCCAATGATGCAATGGTATACCTATTGATTTATAGAATACAATTTAAGTTAGTTAACTGTATAAGAAGAAGAAATATGCATCTTTAGTATTATTCATACTTACATATATTTTTACTTGTGATCTGTTTTTTCATGTGGATTCTAATTACATTTTGGGGTCACTTGCTTTCAACATAAAGAACTTCCATTATTATTTCTTGTAAAACAGTTTTGCTCACAAATAATCTCTAAGGTTTGTTTATTTGGGCATTTCTTTATTTCACCTTTACATTTGAAAGCATTTGTTCTCAGTATAAGATTCTTGGTTGATATTTTTTTCTCTCAGAGCTTTGAGTATGTCTTCTCATTTCCTCTGGTTTCAATTGTTTCTGGTCTGAAATTAGCTGTTTCTCATATTGGGGCTCTTTTGAATGTGATGAAATGTTTTTCTCTTGCTGTTTTAAAGATTTTTTCTCTGTCATTGTCCTGAAGTATTTTTACTGTAATATACATGAGTATGAATCTCTCTGCACTTATTCTACTTGGAGTTCATTGAGCTTGTTGGTGTAAGGATTAATGCCTTTTATAAAATTGTTAATTAAGTAATTTCTTCAAATATTTATCTGCTACTTTCTTTCTCTATTGTTCTCTTTCTCTTGGTATTCCCTTTACCCATATAGTGTTGTGCTTAATGGTGTCCCACATATTTCTGAGGTTCTATTTATGTGTCTTTTATTCTTGCTGTTTTATAGGGCACATAATTTCTACAGATTTGTCTTCAAGCTTGCTAATATTTTCTTCTGCCAATTCATGTCTACTTGTGAGCCCCTTTGGTAAATTTTTTATTTCAAATATTGTACTTTTCAACTCCAGAATTTTAACTTGATTCTTTATATTTTTTATATCTCTGGTGATATTCTTCATTTGATGAAATAATGATATTTTATCTCTCTTTACATCTTTAAGCATGGTTTTCCTTGGGCTTCCAAATGTAATTATAATAGTTATTTTGAATACTTTGTCTACTAAGTATGACATCTGGGCCATCTCATATCTAGTTTTTTTCACTGCTGCTTTCCATCTCCCATTTCTGGGGTCACAGTTTTCTGTTTAGGTACCTCACAATTTTTTGCTTATAGTTGGACATTTTGGATAATTTCTTGTATCAAGTCTAGACATTGATTTCCCTTTTCTTTTTCTCCAGGGATTGCATTTGTTTTTATTTCATTGGCTGTTTATTTATTTAGAAACTTGAGCAAGACTATTTTAGTAAAGCATATTTTCTATACAGTGTAAAACCTCTGCTGTCACTCCTCCAAGGTATAAGGAGATTATGTATGAGAACTATCACCCTGGCATAGTAGTGATTCTACAGGGCTTTCATAGATAGTCTTTCCCTAATATTTCTGTTAACCTGTCTACCTCTGTTGGTATCTCTCCTAGCTGGCAGACATCACAAATTGCCTGCTGATTGCTCTATTGATTTCAACAAGTCTTGTGGCATAAATTACTTCAAAGTCTCTTTGAAACAGTATTTTGAGGCCAGTTTTGAGGTTTGTTTTTACCACATGAATGGTCTTTTTACCTTCCTTTTCTTGTTGTGTATGTGTGTTTTGTACCCTGGTAGCCTATAGTTTGTTCTATTGTTCTCATGAGATATCTAAACTCCCCTCAATTGTTTACCATCAAAATCTTTGTTTTGTAAATACCTTTAAGTTCCCTACATTGTGGTCTAAATGAAGTCAATTCTCCTAGAGAATGCTTTGGAACTACCCTGTCTTATGACCTGTTTCACCCCCTGGGAAAAATCTCTGCATGACTTCTCCATTGCTTGGAATAGGGAGAGTGGTCCAATTCTTTTAGTGACACACTTGCTTCATGAACAGAGAACTTTATTGGGATCTCAACGTCTTCTCTTCTCAGCTTGACTGTTTTAGTATGCATCCCCTCTGCCTTTTGAATGAGCTGGGTGAGCGCCTTTGTTATTCTCAGCTTTCCATACCTGGTTTGAAATCCTACCCTCTAAATGCAGTGGAGAAAGTAAGCCCCTTATCTCTAATATATACTCATTTGAAATATAACCCCTGCCACATGTTACTTGGCAGAATGAAAAATGCCAGTGGCATGATTCTCCTCAAGAAATACTGTTGCCCTTGGCTGGGAGCTGGGGAATAATAATCTCTGTCTTTTTGGCTCACCCCTTCAGCGCGGGAAAAGATTGGTTCATGGTTCAAGTCTACACATTCTTGTTTTTCTTACAAAGATTTAGTACATTTTTGTGAACAAGTGTTTATCTTTGGTATGCACTTAGAATAATTTCTGGAAACTGTATTTTTATTTTTTTAAATTTATTATGGTTATTTACTGAGGAGAGAGCTTATCACACCACCATTCTGGAACTATTTTTCCTCCCTTGCTATATTTTACAAATTACTAGACTACTCTTAATGACAGTTAACATAGTTTGCAATTTGGAAAATAGCACACTAGCAGATTGAAGATAACCTTTTTAATGTCTGTGAATTGTGGAAATAAATTTCTTCTGTTGGTCAAAGTATCTACATCATTTATGAAGAGCTTCAGAATCAGGCCTGCTAATACACTTGTAATTAAATTGCTGATCAAGCACAGATAACCGTCACTGATGCCTAGATCAGCCATCCTATAATATTCATTCATTGCAACACATCCAATCTCATAGGCTAATCACAAATCATAAGATGATATGTTTGTAATATAAAGGCTACTGCTGTATGTCCAACTTTAACCTACTGCCAGAATTTATTTTTTCTTGCAAAGAGAAAATCACATTGTACAGGACTTTGCAACTATGTGCTCTTTTATATATATGTTAATTTTACAGTCTGATATATGTACAAGTTATGTCTGATATACATATGTATGTCTGATATATATAGGTTGTATACAGGTTATATACATATATATGTGTACATAATATATATATTATCTATATATTTAACATATATAGGTATATACTCTATATATAACCTATATATAATATATAAAACCTATATATGTTATATAAACATAAATGTTATATTATATATTAGATATAGGTTTTATATATACATATTTTATTTATATATAGGTTATATACATCAGACATATATAACATATATACATATATATAACAATATAACCTATATATCAGACATATATATTATATATCAGACATATATATTATATATAACATATATCTGTTATAAGGACACATTTATATATATGTGTCACTCAAAAATGGGCTGGCAGTCCAGATATGTTGATGGATTTCCACAATGCTACCATCATTCTGGTTTTCTGGATCTACACAAATGTCAAATAAAAAAAAATTTCTAACACTGTCTCTCTTACTTCCTCCAGGGCCAAACACCTTAATAAGCCAATTTGCTGTATGTATATTGTTGACACAAGCAAGGGATCTTCTTCTCTTCACCACTTCCTGAAAAACAAATTTTTTAAAGAACTAGGGAGGTTTATTAAAATATGTTTGAATATTCAGGACTTAATCTTTATGATTCCTAGACATGATTTTTTTCCCCACTTAGCGCCACCCCCAGACCATCTGGTTGGTGTAGTTCCAAAGTGACAGCCTAGCAAAAATGGAATCTAAGAGATTTAATTTTAATTCTTATTGAAGCATCTGCATTCACTAGTTTGACTGACATGATCTCAGTTATGAAAAATAATGATTGAGTACTTGGTTGTGTACTGTGTTTTCCAAGTCCACCAAAACTGGCTCAAGAGGGAAATGGTTGTGGAAATAACAGATTTCTTTAAGTTTTATGAAACTGCACTTGTACTTCTTGCACCCAATCCCTCCAAATGACAAATCCGGGTGTGATTATGTGATATTTGAGAAAAAAATTAAGTTGTAGTTACTTGAATAGAACACAACATTTCTGTCATAGTGGAAAGAGTGCAACAACCTTAGGCACCTGTATAGGAAGCACATTAGACCTTGAGAAATACAGGAGAAAAAGAGGCATATTAATGACCTTGTCTTGCAGACCTGCCCCTTGATCTTTTCTCTCAAAGAGAAATAATCTGATGTGGCTTCTTTAAACTATTATAAGCACCTTAATTTTACCTGAATTTTGGGTCTGCATCCCCCTGCCAAATGATTCTAATCATAATTTTATCAACATATCCATTAATATCACCAAGAAGTCTTCTGGAAACATCAGGAGGAGGACCCAGATATTGTCCCTCCCACACAAAACACCTGGCAGTAATTACGGATGACATTTGCACATGCAATTTCATAGCCATTTCTCAATTATTCTATGTAGTAGATGAATGCAACCTGGATGATGGAGTAGACAGAAAGGATAGGCTTGTATAGATGTCTTCTAATTGAACTATGATGATATTCAATACTTTAGGAATTTAAAGAGCTGCTAGCTGTCTGGAAAACCACATTGGAATCATTGACTGATACAGGTTTCACCTGGAAGGCTCAACAGTTTTTCTCAAAATAATGTTTCCAAGGTCATATGTGCCCTAGGACTGAACTTTCTTATGTAAAATAAAAGAATTTACTTCCTTCTTTCCTTGAAACACAGTCTTAAACCAAAGAGGTTGTTATAGGAGTTTAAAGAAGCACAAGCAGTAGATCATGTAGCCCTCAGATGACTACAGATTCCTCTCCCAAATGGGGCTCTAATGGTCTTTGTGGGAGCTTTCTTGTGGGATAAGTGACTGATTACTTATGCTTAACATCTGGGAAATTAACTCGACAATGGGAGTCATCAAATTAGAAAAGACAGTAGAAAGATTCTTCCTGACTTCAACTGAAGTGATCAGTAATACCTCTTCAGTCCCCAAAGTGATTTAGATCAGTCTCAACTCTGACCAGGGTTGTTATGAATTATATAATTTCTCTACTTTTTGTTCTTACAAACCAAGTTAAAGTCAGTGAAGTAGTTCATGGGATTTTTTTTTTCTTGGATCTGGTTAGGTGTGGAACTCAGGGGTGGGGCATTGCTGAGGTCAATGTTGCAGGTTGGTTTCATCTTCCTGTATGGAATCTTATTGAAAGTATTATTAATTGAATGCTGTATGGCATGAATTAAATGGATATGGTCCCAGCCTTTCTAAGTTAGATTAATTGGAGTAGATGGTAGAGTGCTATACTAATGAAAAAGATGCATAAGCCAAAAAATTATTAAATCACGGTAAGAATCTCCTTGGATTTCTTGTGTTTATATATCTTGCAAACAAGTAACTTGATGTCCTTAGCAGTGCACAATCTTTCTATGAATTTTTTATAGCATACATTCTTAGAAGATTAATAGTGTCTCTCTCTAGAACCAAGCCCCATCATGCTGACCGTGTAGTATTGTAAAGATAATATATTCTTCCTGAAAATAGGGGCAGCCATGCTTATTGCCCAATATAGGAGATTCACAGTTCCTCTCTTATAAGCTAATCTACTGCAAGGCTCCATCTGGGCCCATAATGTGTTGTTTCCTTGGGGCTTGGGATCTAGGGAAAGCAACACAGATGCTGATGCTCATGAAGCTGACTGATTTGTGACTTATAATATTTTTAATCTTTGATTCCTAAGTCTCATGTCTTACAAAGAGCATGCAAAAAATTGTGGTAGGCAAAATTTTTAGGATGCAAGTAGCATAAAATCACAGATCCTAAACATTTTTTACTATGGATGTAACATGTTGTAATCATATCTTCTGGATTATAATAAGTGAAGAGTAGGTATAGATATAATTCTAAAAGGAAACATTTTAATGAAAATAATATTATAGCTAAATTCATATTTTTTCCTATTTTAAGACAATTTTAATTTTATTAAAAACAGAAGACAATAAATTTATTTTTTATTTAAAGACAGTTAAACTCCTTTAAATTATTGACAGAATACAAAAAGTTTGCTTTGGGACTTTAATATGATATATAAGGCGTTATATATTATGTAAACAGTATGAGTTAGAAATACAGACCTTAGAATGATTATAGTGTCCATTCTTGAGTGCTTTAATCAGAATATATTTACATATTGATTTCTACTATTTCTATAATTTATAAAATATATTTTTTCCCTGTGCATAGTTTTTATAACATATTTTGTAACAATATTTTATTTAATAAGGTTTAGCATAATACAACATCCACATAGGAATATAAAATCAATAAAAGCCTAAGTTGCAAATGTGGTAGCATTCAATCCTTCTTCTGAGGGACTATGTTAACTTCTCTTCCCTGGTCCACAAGGGGTGTGGTTTCAAAGGCAAGAACTTCCCAGCACCATACCTCTATCCACCCCTACCCGCTCCATGGGAAGCTTAGAGTTCTTTGTCTAACTTTCCCATGCACCAGAAGGTTGACTGCCCAGGTGAGCTTCTTTTGTTTAGAAAGCTATGGAAAAGCTATAGAAGGACTGTTGGGCTAAACAACCAGTCCGATGTCAAAGTCAAAAATCAGTCACTCCAGCGGAAGTTTGAGAGAACTCCTCTCATAGGACTAGCTCCTCACCTGTGTGGACTCCATCTCTGGATCACCTCCCATGACAGTGTGGGAGATCCCTCTCTCTCTCTCCCTACATTTCTCTCTCTCTCTCTCTCTCTGCCTAATAAATCACTTTTCTGCAAAAACTCTTTGGGTCCAATATTTACTTGAACTAGCCCACCATACCTCCAGAGCCTCTTCCCCCATTCCTGGGGCAGGGGGGCCAAGAACCTGGAACACCCGGTTACACTTTGTTTCATGAAATAAATGCCAAAATTTCATTTTTATAGTTGCAAGATACGTATTCCGCCCTGCCCTATTTTGTGTTCTTAGAGGTCACTTGACTGAAGGCCACTAAAACAGTTATCTCATCAAGCATGAAAGGAGGTACCTACAAAGACTTAAAACATTCTTTTATATTCCCAATGACAATATTTCAGGCAAGTAGTCAATAATGCTATAGTATTATAAAGCCAGGATAAATACATCTTAAAATAAACGATGAAGTTTATACAGTTCCAGAGCTGAGCAAACAATATTTCTTTGTTTTCCAAATAGTTGAGTATTGTGGTAAAATAACTATTATGCCCTCTCCTATGGCTAGTCTTTTAACCCTAGACAAAATTTATTTTTAAAATTGAATGAGCAACACTTAATTGGAATTCACATCTGATTATTGTCTAATAAAACATAAATTATATAATAATTACAGTTTGAGCATTTTATCAGTACCTACCAGACAGATTAACTGCAGCTTAGAAGGTGTGAACCTGTAAAAGCAACCATATTTTGGAAGATTCTTAGAAACATATTTGACAATGCACAAAGTTCTTATAATACAGACAAGTTAATAAAACTATTATTTTAATATCAAATGAGTGTGGGAAATTTTACTTAAATTTTTGTTAGAGATCTTTGAAGAAACAAATGGCTCATTTCATAGACAAGTAGTGAGTTTTTCATAATATTTTAAAAATACTGTTTGAGATTACTTCTTTTTTCATTATTTCATTTAGATCACTATATTTTGTACAAATGAAGAAACTGAGTTACAGAAATATTAAATGTCCTGAATAGTACTAAGAACTAATGACTGATGGGGTGGTAAACTTAGAATTGTATTTTAATTGGTGACACTCAAGACCTTCATGTTAAAACACTTTTTATATGCCTCTCATGGACTCAAATATAAAGGAAGATGTTACCATGCTAAAAATCCATATACCCAATCACCACTGTCCTAGTAGGAATCTCTAATATATTTTTTCTTTTGACATTGAAGAAATATCACTTGAATTGCTTTTAAAAGAGATTTCTTTTGGAAGTTAAAATAAAAAGTTATAGAGCACTAAGAAATAAGTCACATATTTGCAGTTGATATAATTTAGGAAATATTTCGCCAAGTTGTTAATGAATTTTACCTTAATTACTTACAGAAATTCAAATTCCACATCTTGAAATCTTTACATAGAAATTAATAATTTTAAATATAAGGAAGATATTATAGACTTGAATAGCCTATATATAAGCACATAACACTGTCATCTGTCAGGATTCATGAACAACCTACACATAGGACTGTTACACATAAGCACATAATACGTAAACATATAATACTGCTAAAAGAGAGACAGTCACTTTGATCATTTTAATGAAAATTTAAAATAATTTTTATTCAATTATAATTGGCATTTGTCATCCAGAGTAACTTCATTTAAAAATATAGTTTCTTAAGTTATCGCCCTACATAAAGTTCTAGGTTATTGAAGATGATGTTAAAAGAAATTTAGTATAGTACTCTCATTTTTATGAACATGATTTTGGTAGATTTTTCTGCATAATCCTGTAATATTTCTTTATTAATTAAAACTGTAGTAATATGGGTATAAATTATGCTATGTAGTTACTGCTAGACTCTCTAGGGCAATTCAATTGATTTCCCAAAAATGATTTGTACCATTCAAATGGAATAGACTGATTTTTTTGAGGAGTTTCAATACCAAATACTATGCCATGTCTTTAAAGTCACACAAGTGTATATACCTAAGGATGTAAGAGGAGATAGTGTTTTACATTCTATTTAATTTTTCAAGCAAAAATGGTAGTAATAATAGTCTATATGTTAATTTAAGCTTTTAAAATTAGGCTTTGAAAATATTAAAATATAAACTAGACATACTCTATATTTTCTAAAACATACACAAATTTTGAGGCATATCATAGAATTCATTAATGTAATGTATACAATTCAATACTTATCATAAAAATGTTTTAAAACATTTATAAACTCAATAATTATATTCTTTAACTGTTAATTCTAATTCTCTCACCTTTTCCCTATTTCTTGTACCAGGCAACCACTATCTGCACTTCCTTGTCTAACTTGTTACTTTTGAGATTTTAGGCTTACATAAAAGTTACCAAAATTAAGAGATGAACATTGGTATAGTGTACTAGTCTGCTCTCATGCTGCTATAAGGACATACCTGGGTAATTTATAAAGGAAAGAGGTTTAATTAACTCACAGTTCAGCAGGCTAGGGAGGCCTCAGACAACTTACAATCATAGTGGAAGGGGAAGGAAACACATCCTTCTTCCCAGAGCAGAGGAAGGAGAAGAATGTGGGCAAAGGAGGCAGTGGGGGGTCGGGGGGTAGTCCCTTATAAAACCATCAGATCTCATGAGAACTCACTATCATGAAAGCAGTATGAGGGTAACCATCCCTGTGATTCAATTACCTCCCACCAGGTCCCTCCCACAACACATGGGGATTATGGGACCTACAGTTCAAGATGAGATTTGGGAGGGGACA
The DNA here is from genome assembly GCA_963573385.1 of Cacajao melanocephalus. Taxonomy (NCBI): domain Eukaryota; kingdom Metazoa; phylum Chordata; class Mammalia; order Primates; family Pitheciidae; genus Cacajao; species Cacajao melanocephalus. Next base: position 13,404 of record CAUYLG010061325.1, read on the forward strand.
CAGCTAAACCTTATCACGTGCTATGATTAACTGAAGAGCAGAATTTATTTGGATTTCACCATTAACATTCATTTTCTGATCTGGGACCAATCTAGGATTGGTTTATTTCTCATCTTCCTGTGATAGGTAGAGAATTAAGCTCACCCTTTCTTCTTCCCCAAGATGCCATGCTTTAAACCTCAATACCCATGAACATTTTACTTTACATAATAAATAGAATTTGCAGATGTGGTTAAAGGGATAGGTACTGAGTTAGGCAAATTAGTTTTGATTTTACAGGTGGGTTCTTTCTTATTGCAGGAATTCTTAAAAGCCAAAAATTATTGCTGGGTGTAGTCATAGACAGATGTGAAGATAGAAGATAGGTGAAAGAGATGTGAAGTTGTTTGCATGAAGGATAAAGAAAATGGGCTAAACCAAAAAAAATTTATCCTCTGGAAGCTAGAACAGCCAAGGAACTGTATTTTATTCCAGAACCTTTATAAAAAAGCACAGCCCTGCCAATGCCTTCTTTTAGCCCATGAGAACCATGTCAAACTTCTGACCTACAGAAGAGTAAGACATTAAGTTTACTCTTAATCAGGGATCTAATTCATTTTTCTCCAATCTGTGACAAAATTCAGTGTTTCGTTACATTTTATGATCTTGACATTTCTTAGCAGTCAGGTTATTTATGTATAGAATGTTTCTTAAGTTTTGTTTCTCTGATTTTTTTGTGATAATCAGATTGGAAAGGACACTACCAAATTGGTTTGCCCTTCTCCATGCATAAATCAGGGCATTACATGTTGTTAACTCAGGCATTACTGGTAGTATTGACTTTGAGTAATTAGTTAGATTTCTCATTTAGAATTCTCATTTTGGCATTCTACTGGTGATTTCCTATCCCGCATACTTTCTGCAATTTTAATTGAGTCTCTTCTCTAAAGAGTTGTGTCTTTTTCTTTCTTCCTTTCTTTCTTTGATCAGCAGGGACTCGGGACTCATGAATGCTTATTTTATTCTTTAGGTTATAATTCAATGTTATCATTACTGATTTTGGTCCTCAAGGCATTATAATGTTTGCTGTGGGGAAAATTTTTAGGTTAGTTCCCTATGCACTTTTGATATTCCCTTGTCGTCTTCTCTTTCTCCAGCACTGGAATCAATGAACTCTACAAAGATCCTGGACTCCTTCTCCTGCTGCATAATAAAGGTCTGGGCACTGGGTGTGCTTCTTGCTCCTGGGGTATCACTGATGGATTTTGAACTATAGAAGGGAAAAATGTTCTTCAGTGATTTTTAATGTTATTAATTCCCAGAATGAGTTTTGGGTTAGAGAAGCAATTTACGTGTTGATTTCTGTTGTCTTGAGTCATTATTTTTTATTTTTATTACTCTGAAATTTTAATCAGAAACCACAGTTTTTATTGTGCTTATTATCGTGTAAAATGAGCACTGTGCTATAATAGGGATATTCAAGAAAACAATCATTGTTGCAGATCATTATTGATGACTATGTTTTGAAGCAAGATAAAATTAAGCATGAACAATATTATTGTAAAAGAAAGGTAGAAAGAAATATAATTAAATATCAAAGATGATTTCATATGACTATTATAATAGTGTTCTTAAATAACTTAAATCCTGGGCAAACTATTCCCACTGTCAGTCCTCTGAGCTGTCATAAACAGCCCTATATGTGCTTTTAGTATTGATTTATACTAGGGTCTTTGGAAATTTTTCTTCTTAAGTCAAAACTGTTGATAGCAGAAGTTTAAAACTTCATATCCTGAAATAGGTCTTGACTTCAGGAAACTGACTTGACAAGCAAGTAAACAGTATTATAGTATTACTTAACTTTATTAGAATGTAGGTGTTTTATTTAAAATTAATAATATAAAAGTTGATTTTGAAAGGGTTAGTTTAAATGCTGTGAGTTCATACATATATATATATATATATATATATATATATATATATATAAAATTTTGGAATATTCTTTAAATGGGTATTTGTGCCTCTATATATTCTTAATGATACTGCAGTTAACTTGGTACTGTTTTAAATAAATTGCTCAAATCTGCTGTGGAATCAGAATAAACTAGACAGACAAACTTTTTGGCATTGTTTTCCTAGGAAGATCAGAAATATCTGAATGAGAGCCTAAGGAGCTCTTCTATGAGTGAAATACATGGATTTTGGTGCTTAATCCTTATAATATCTAATTTGGCAGCTCTGAGAAATTATTTGTTCCATGGTTCTTATTTGCCGCAAATTGAACTCTTTCATGCTTCAATGGGTGCTTCTCATTTTAATGTACTTTTGGTTGGATGACTATGCCTTGCTAATCCTATCCATATCCCCATTTTTATTAAAGTCTCGGCAGTCATAATTTCAAAAGGCTTACTTGTCTTAGACAAACAGTTTTAATACTTTTAGTCTCTCCTCAAAAAGCAGTTACAGTGTCTTTCTGCCTCCTCTATTCTCAAGGTGAAATATTACTTATCGTTTACGCTTGGACAACATTGAAAGTTAAAGGGGGTACTAATGGCTACAGGACAAGTGAAATACGCATTGGAGTACATAAAGTCTATTGATTATGCTACATATACACCTTTCATAATTTTAAATAACTTTCTTTAAGTTTTTTTTTAATCAGATTAGTATTCCAATAAGGATGTGCTATGATTTATAAAAGAGATCCAATAATTTGCATTTAACCTCAGGGCTTTACTTTTGTCAAGATTTTTTTTAATAAGAGAAAACTTTACCAGAGTTTTTCTTTGTTTTATTGTTTTCTGTCAATTATCAGAAACCATGAGTTGTTCAAGCCACTTAGCTATTTTTCATATAATTGTCAAACACATGCATGATATTTCTATGATTACATTTTTTATATGAGAAATCCAAAGCTAGGGTAATTTAAGTGTAATTTCTAAAACTTCTGTTAGAAAAGAGGTTCAGATTTGCAATCAGATGCCATATAACTTCAAATCCTCATTCACAAGTCTCATGGAAACATAGTATTATTACATTTATATTGTAGGTTTCCTCAACTTTAAGTTTCGTAATTTATTAATTGTTCAAAGACAAAAAGTGTGGAGCATATGAGATTATACCCTAAAGCTAGGTTCCAGAGATGAAATCACGCTCTACTACCTACAAGTTATGTAATCATGGAAAAGTCACAAGCTTTCTGCTCTGAGTTCCCTCATTCTGTGAACCCTCCCAGGGGAATCCATAGTTGTTTTGAAGAATAAATCAGTTTATGTAGTTAAAGCATTCGTCTATTTTACAATAAGTTTGTTACCCTATGTAAAGTGTTTATATTTATTTCATTCTAATTATTTTGAATGTAATTGGATTTAATATATGTAAATAATTTAATGAATACATTTAGTTTTAGCTAATTAAAATATAAAAATTTCTATAAGAAAATATAAATATATTCATACACGTTTTATTTTATGAGCATTTTATATATGTATATGCATGTTTTTAAGTAATATATCCTTATACTTGCTTATATATTTAAATGTGCATATGTAACTGTAAGTGTTATATATTTGTAAATAAGTAAATATAAAATATAAAGTAAGTGAAAAATAATACTTTACAACAATTTGGATAATATATGTTAAGTGCTAATACTTATTACATCTTAGTTATTTTGATATTTCATTACTAGGAATAATTCTATGTTATCTACGAACTTAAAAGTTTTCACTGTAGTATAATTTCTACACTGCTGAGAAAAATATTCATAAGAGACTGGTCACAGAATGGGGGAAGGGGAAATATTGCTATTTATTTGAGTTAGATGTTATAATAAGAATATACCTATAATCTTTGTTTACATCTTCATATCCTAAATCAATTCCTCATTCATCTATGTATAGCTTCATTAATCTCAGTAACCCTATTTAAAATATAGTGTACTTTAGATCACTGATGTTATTGAAATTTTGATTAAATAAAAGATATCCATTGGTTATACTTTTTCTCCATGTTTCTTATCCCCTCAAAACAAAAATTTATAAAATTTTCATCATCAAAGTTACTTTTTTTTGAGCTGCTGTCATATACTCCTCAGAAAATATTGCCAAGTTGGATAAAGTTCAGGCAAAACAACAACAAGAACAACAAAACTGAGATGTGAGAGGTGTCAGGGCACTCGCCTAAGCTTGGAGAAGTGCTGATGATAGAGCTGTAGTATGAAGCCATGTATGGTTGGCTCCAAAGCTGCCTTTTTTTCACTATGCTGATTTTCCTCACAGTGAAATTCTGCTTCATAGATGAATAATAAGATCTTATATAAAACATTAAATGATATAGGAAAAACAAATTGCATAAAACAACAAGCCCTCGAATTGGCCACAATGTATTTATAATGTAGCACCTAGGTTGCAAATTTTGTCATATTTCCATGAAAAATACAATTAATGCAAATTTATTTTTCTTACTAAAGCCATGGATCAAATAAAGTGTGTGTGTGTATGTGTGTGTGTGTGTGTGTGTGTGTGTGTGTGTGTTTGTAGGGCTTATGTGTGAAAATAGAACTTTAAAATTGTTAGATGAAAAAATCATTAAGAATGTACTAAAATATGTCAAAATCATTTATATTTTGATTTACAAACTGAATCTTAGTACAATTTAGGCTAAACTCTTTATTTTCCCTATGGAGTAAGTAAAAGCATAGTATGTACTAAATAAATTGTACAAGATCTCATTGTAAATTTTGTGAAATCCTGGATGAGAATTTACTTCTCCTGATTTTAAAAAGTCATTCTTTATTTATTCCAAATGCATTTTCTATACATTTTTTTTTAATTTAGAGAAGTATGTTATATAAATACTAGTATATGCAAAAACCAAATAACTATGAAATATACATGATAGCGATGCTATCGGTTTGACCTATGTAAATTAATGTGCCAGCTCTAATTAGCTAAAAAATAATTACTACGTAATAACTTTTCTTGTCTTCTCAGAAATAATACTTTCATTAATGTGGTCCTAGATTTTGTATGTCACATGTGTATTTCATAAGTGCAAGTTATTTAACAAGTAAAAGCTCATAGACATTCAAGAAGATTCTTTCTTAGCTGCAAGGTGAAATCCCTGTAATAAATGCATATACTAAAAAATTTTTATTAATTATAATTTGACCTTATTCATGAGGATTTAGTAAGCTATAATGTCTGGAATTTTATTAAATGGAGAGGCTCTGAATTAAGAAATATTCTTTACAATTTGCTAGCTGTGTTATCTTAGAAAATTTATTGTTCTTTCTGTTCCTCAGTCATTTTCCTATTACGTGGGGATGATAATAATATGGGAGAAGCCAATTATGAGGAATAAAAAGTTCATGTACAGCATTTACAAAACACTGCTTGTTTTTAGCCTTATTTCTTTTCTTTTAAGTTTGATGTAGCATACACCTTTGTAAATTTTTTATAAGACTTAATTAAATACATTTTTAATGAGGCTAGACCATACTAAAAACCTGTTGGCATTTTGAGTTTTGTTTTATACTTACCTTTCTTGCTGAAATATTGCCACTTTCTAGAATTGTCACTTTCTTACCAGTGAGAAAAAATAGTGTGTTCTTCATAGTATTGTGACACTCACACAAGTCAATTTTTGGAGGAAGTGGTCTACATATCAAGGTGAGGTGCTTAAGTCAGCTCTGCCTCTAGCAATATCTACCACACAGTATTTCTGCTACTGATATAGATTTCTCTAGTGGAAAGCAGTTTTGTGATATCAGATAACGATGCAAACTCTTGGTAATGTTAATTTTCATATGTACCGTAGGAAGACGATAAGTTTTTATAAGCAATTAACACTAATTTTTTAATATATAGAAAAAGCTGTAACATTTATATTGTATTTTATAGTTACCATTTCTCCACTTTTCCTTCTTGTCAAATGTGGTTTAGTTTAGCAATCAACTTGTATCTTATAGCTCAACTAGAAAGCAGTAAGTAGCAGTATCTCTGAAGCTACTTTAAATTGTTTTCTCCTAGAGTTACTGCTATTTCTCTTTAAATGACTGCTCCAACATAGTTATGTATATTTTTAAAGCCTTAGCATAAGTAGCTTAGGTTTGGTCTAAGTCACCAAATTTCTTCATTAGCAAATGAATTCAACTGAGTATTTATAAAGCATATTCATTGCCATATGAGAGAACCTCAAAGACTTGGAAGAATTTATACAATCTAGAAATGAAGAAAAATTATGTATTTCCTCTATGTAAGAAAGTTAGAATATAGAAAATCTTTGCAAGCAGTATAATAAAATATATATTAAAATAAATATGAAACATTATTGAAACAAAAGGCTGTATTAAGTGTAAAGGAGGGCAAAAATAAATATTGTACGTTTTAAAAGTAATAACAGATAAGTTTAAAGACATAGAACTTAAAGTAGTATGAACATAAATATATATCAAGATGCTTTCAAATCTATACCAATATAACTTTGCTTTTAATATATTTAATGTTATAATTTCAATGTATGCTCGCATCAAGAAAGTATTAATCCTATTCAATTATTTCAGAAAAATAATCAATTATTCCTTCTGGACTAAGGGCTGATGATGCTTTTTATTTTAAATGTTACAGTTAATAATAAGTAGACAAAATTAGAAGAAAACCAACATGAATGTTCTTCAGAAGAATAATTAATGATAAATGACACTCAATAGATTTAAACATAGTTTAAATAAATTTCATTTTTAAAATTATACTGCAATTCTGAGTGCTCTTAAGGAACAGTGTGCTTTAACTTGATGTATGTATCTTACTACTGTTATTTCCTCCTTTGCCAGTTCTGGCTTATGTGTTTATTTTTAGAGGTTTAGTTCACCTCATCTTTTAAGAAGTTGTGATCTATAATATCACAGTCCAGAACACTGTTTCTGTAAACTCCAAGAAAAATTGATTACTAGAGGAGTCTAACTTATTTTAAAATCATTGCCATAATTAATGTATTATCAACCTTGTGAAGTCTTGCATATATGTATACACATTTGAGAGGAAGCTGCATTTGTATAATTTCATAGATGTATAGCATCAAAACATGTATATTAAAATTGCTATTATATGTATTCCAATATAATTGTATAAACATGTATTTTTATATGATGACAAAAGTTGTTTCATAAGCTTGGAGAAATAATTTTCCCCATAATATTCATATGTTTATATGTTCATGGCATAAACAAATAACATTCTAATTCATTTTGTAAATACATTGTATTCAAGCTTACATCTAACAATTTTTTGAATCTAATTTAAGAAGTTTTCATAATTCACTATTTGAAAACATATCAGTCATTTTTTTTCTTCCTTGCAAAAACTTCTGTACTTTTTCTCTCAAGGTCATACAGTCCTGAATCTGATAGCAACAGAGCTTCAGCAATAACAGCAGATGCCATCTTAGATTAATGTAAGTGAATGTTTTTTTTTTCACAGTTTTTATAGTTTATCTTCTTCACACCCATTTTGACAGGGAACAATGTTGGGTTCAATGCTGATGCCCTAGAGGTGCCCTAGAGTTATTTTAACGGATTCAATTTGTTTTGCTTTTCATGTAAGCACGGTTTTTCTTCTTAGATATTTTTTGAGGTATAGGAGAAACTGTTTCTTACATAAAATAGTTTTAAAAGTTTACTCTTTATATAAGCTTTCATTATAGAATCATAGAATTCAAAAAACAAAGACTATAGAGATCATATTCCACAGTTTCTCAAGGATAATAAGGCAAAAACCTCTGTCTACCACTCGTTTCTATTTCTGTTTCTCTTCATGAATATAGTGATACTCACCTGCTTTGCCCACTTTTCCTATTTCTTCTTTAGGTCAGCAGTGGAGAATTTAAAACTAGTTTACTTTTTTATAGTATATTTGAATTATGAAACACTTAAGTGGTTTTAAGTCCTCATTTCACATAAACTAGGTTACAGAACAGTTTAGCTAATTACCAAGGAGCACACAAATATCTAGTAGGAGAAACAGGTCCTGAATGGCTCAGAAATGCAGGGCTGATTCCCCCTGTGAATTCTAACCCAGAAAGTCTACACGTGAAAGCAGAGCTTTGACTCCTTTCCCACTGCATATAACTTTCTGGCAGACACTGGCCAGTGACTTCCGCCACAACCGTCATATTTTCTTGATTGAAAAACCTTAGCTCATCTCTTCACATTCTTTTTTCTTGATGCTTGCTATTTAATTTTTATTTCATCTTCATTTGCTTTCTTCTTAATTTCAATAAATTTCCCATACAAATGTACATAATGCCAGAGCCCATGGAAAAGTGAAATCAGATTATGTAAGGCCCTGGCTTGAAATAATCCAGTGATTCACATTTCATTTAGTGTCCTAATCCCAGTGTTTATTCCCAAAGTTCTCAGTGATTTGGCCACAGTCAGGCAGTTATGTGCAGCAGGAAAGAGTCAAAACTCTGGTTTCATGTGCAGACACCTTGTATTAAAATAGTTGCTTAAAATCAACTATTTACAGTATAGTCTTGGGCATATTATTTTACTGCTTTATTGCACAATTCTTTCATCTGTAAAGTGTGCATCATAATTGTACCTGGCTCACGGCATATTTCATAGGATTAAATGAGTTCATCTGGGTAAAATGCTTGGAATAATGCCTGGCACAGAGCGTAAGTATGAACTCTATCATTGCCCCCTATGTATTACCATCCCACCACACTGACCTTCTTTCATTTATTTGAACATTAATTCTCAGGCCTTTAACCCTTAGGATTTCACTTACCCAAGTGCTTTCTATGTTTGTCACGTTCCTAACTTACAAATTTTCAGTTTATATGTCATATCCCTTATAGAGATTACATCTGACTTAAAAACACCCATCATCACATCCATTTATTTTGTTACATCAGCGTTTTTCATCTTCTTCATGTCAAATTTTAGACCTGATATTTCTTATTTATTAATTTATTTATTTGTAATATCTTCTATAAAAGTGTTTATATTCTTGCAAATGATGAAATTGTCTATAATAGCTGTGACTCATTAGAGTAGCTTGAGAGTTATCACTAGGGCTTAAACAGTCATAGAGTAGTAGACTCTCGAAATTATTGCTGAATGAATGAGTTTACATTTTTTTTTTCTTTTTTGAGACAGAGCAGATTCTGGCTCTGTTGCTCAGGCTGGAGTCATTGGCACTATCTGGGCTCACTGCAGCCCCTGCCTCCCGGACTCAAGCAATTCTCCTGCCTCAGCCTCCCAAGTGGCTGGGATTACAGGCACTTGCCACCATGCCCGGCTAATTTTTGTATTTTTAGTAGAGACAGGGTTTCGCCATATTTGCCAGGTTGGTCTTGAACTCCTGACCTCAGGTGATCCACCCACCGTGACCTCCCAAAGTTCTGAGATTACAGGCCTGAGCCACTGAACCCGGTTGAGCTTACTATTTTTTAATCTTCCTTTATCTTTCATTGAGCATTTTGTCTTAAAAATCGTCAATTCTTCAGATATCACTCCACACATTTCTGAAAAATGTAAGTGAAAAAGTGAATACTTTTTTGACAATTTAAGAATTAAGGAACCAAGCAATTTAATTTTATTTCCAAAGAAGATATTTTGGTCCTTGTTATCTATTCTGACTCCATCAATAGTTTTTTCTTTGTGTCAGGTTCCAAGTATCTAACTTATTTGCTTTCCTTAAAATAAAGAAGTATAATGAGATGAACCTCCTTTGAACCCTGAAGTTGGGTGTGATTTTTCTGGGTGTATTAGAATAGCAAACCCAATGAAGATTTCACAATTGTACATATAGATAGACAATAATGATTAACTAACACTGTTACCTAAAAACATACCACTAAAATGTTTGTACATTTTATGAGTTCAATAAACATTTTGATGAAATAATACAAATAAATAAGATAGGTTAAAAAGCAAAATAGATTCATTTCAGTTGATTTGCTAATATTTTAAACAAAAGCAACACTTGAAAATTAAAAAAAATTAAACCTATTGCCTAAAATTTGGAAATATATATGTTTCTAACTCATTACATTGTGATTCTGCAAATTTTAATTTTGTAATACTGAATACTTCTTGATAGGATCTATCCATCTTATATTTACAAAATAATTTTATATTTATGTGTGATTATGAGAGTTTGTGTAAATTATTAGATATGAAAGCAAAGTCACAACTATATTTGTATTAGTCTACTTTCTTAAGGAGTTGGAATTTAAAAAATCACACACCAGAAGGGAGGACCTGAGGTTCCCTTATTTGATCGATTAGCTCTTTGGTTTGTTTGTTTTATTCATGTATTATACAAAGATAGTCACATATAAGTTAGCTATTATTCTACATTTCTACATTGTTAAAATGGCAAAATTATCTCTAAGTTTTGCTTCTTGTTTCCTGAGTTTGTTTTTTCCAAATTTTCTTGCTTTGCTTATTTTTTCCCTATTTTGTTTGTTACATATATGGTGCTTTGTAATTTCCCATTACACAAGTATATTTTTTCTCTTCTATCTATATTTTTGTATATTTGATTTAATTTCTCAATATAAACCACAACTGAAGATTTTACAGATTTGTCAAGCATAGTTTTAAAAAGTATGAGTTGATTCTTTAGACTAAAATTATAGAATATGCAGACATCGATTTAATCACAATTATAGGCATCATTAAAGAATTCTAATTACATGTATGGATGAAGCATTGTACTCCAGTATATTAGTTCACATATTTATTATGATTATGATTATTGATATTGTTATTAGTATTTAAATAGCCTCATCCATTTCAGAGTGTCTTTTTCTACAAGTTGGTAAATGAAAATAAATTATGATATGTTGGAATAACCATGACTTTTCTTTTGAATTTCATAGTTTCTTGAACAATGCACTTCACTACTTGACCTTAAAATTGTTCCAGTTTTTATCATAGGAACTGCTACATTATATTTTAACTGGTTATTTACGTACTTTATTCTGAGCCCATCTCTCATTATCAGTTTTACTTTAAAAAAAGAGTGAAAATAGTACCTAAGTCCAGAAGAATTAAATAGATTGATTAGATAAATATAAGTAATTATGCTTAGTAAAATGCTCTATACTAAGTCCAAGTTAAAAAAACTTCCTTTTTACTTCATAAAAATTGTAAATTCTTACTTTTATTTTTTTGTTTATTCATTCCTCCAATCATTTGCCTATTTTTTCATTTGTTAGTTTGTTTCTAAATCATAGAATGCTATTTACTTGAAAATCCTTCTTAAGATGCTAAGTATAAAAAGGTGCTATTAGAACAAAAGAATCCTGGAGAAGTGACAGTATATTAACCCCTTACAATCACAGATCTGTGCACAGACTAAAATAAAAACAGAATTGCACTTTGGAGAGATCTCTGGCTCTGATTTTAGAGTTCAAAATTTAGCTTTTATATCTGTGCTATGTCATTTACTTTTTGCTCCCAACCCTTCAATTATTCACCAAATAAAGGGAAAGTATTTTCCTTATTTTATGCTTCTTCCACTATAAAAATACAGATGGTGTACATAATAATATCAACTTAATTGTGACATTGGGAAAGCTAAATATCACTGATGTAAAACCCCTGCTGCAGAACTTTCACATAGTAGTAAAGAAGTAGACTTGTATTTAAGGCTTCTATTACTTCTGTCACTGAAGTATAGTAAGAATTAATTTACACATTTCTAATGATGATATTGATGATGACAATCTTGAAGAAAAAGACAGTGATGGTTTTTATAACTTTCTTAATCATTTTTGTGTACATAGTTTAGTTGCATCCTTATATACATTAGTAGATTTGTATGTGACTATGTCAAGTGTTCCTAAATATTGCATACTCTCTGAGAGGAGACATTAGGTCCTTTTGTTTGCATTCTCCGCAGAAAATATAAAAGTAGATTGTACAAATAACTGAAAAGCATTTTTAAATCTAGACACAAAGCAAAGCAAAGTGCCCAAATTTATTTTCTTTACTCCTTGAAAAAAAGGCAGTGAGTTATATTTCTATGTTTTGTTTTTCCCCTAGTCAAATGCTTTAAAATAACACCCTTCACACTTTTCTCTGATGGTATAAAAGCACAAACTTTTATCTATATGGATATTGAAATTGGAAGAGTTTGGGAAAACACTCACTTTTAGAAAGTTTTTTTTTAACAAATTTTTATTCTTGTTATTCTTGTAATATAATCTAAGTTAATGATCTAATTTTTATGAACTGTGCACATAAATGTGTGCATAAAGTCAGTTCTTCCAGTGTTGTTTGATACCATTATAGGCAGACATTATTGAATTAGTTGTTATTGTATCTGACAAAGAATTACTTTCTCAGCATGTCTTATTGTGTTAACAAGGACATCTAGAAGATATAACTTACAGTTTTTGTTTTTTATTATTATTTGTATAGATTTAGAGGTTTACAATTGCTGGTTTGTTACATGAATGAATTGTGTAGTGGTATAATTTAGGCTTTTAGTGTAGCCATCACCCAAACAGTGTACATTGTACCCATAAAGCAATTTCTCATTTCACAACCCCCTCACACTCTCCCATCTTTCCAAGTCTTTAATATCTGCTGTTACACACATTAAGTCCATATGTACACATTATTCAGCTCACACTTATGAGAACATGACTTATATCCCTTAAGATAATGGCCTCCATTTCTCTCCATGTTGCTGAAAAACACATGATTTTTTTCTTTTTATGGCTAAGTTGTATTTCATGATGTATGTGTATATATGTCTGTGTATAGATATATATGTATATATTTACATAATTATACATGTCTATATACATACATCATATATATACATTTAGGTGTGCATCTATCTATTAATCTATCCATTTATCTAGATATATTTCCAATCATCTGTTGATAAACACTTAGACTGATTCCGTAATTTTCTTCTTGTGAATAGTTCTACAATAAACATGATTGCAGGTTTTTTTTTTTTTTGATATAATAGTTTATTTTCCTTTGGGTAGATGCCTAGTAGTGGGATTGCTGGATCCAATGGTAGTTATATTTTTAATTCTTTGAGAAGTTTTTATACTGTTTTTTATAGAGGTTCTACAAGTTTAAATTCTTACCAACAGTATACGAGCATTTCCTTTTCTTTGCAGCTTTGACAACTTCTGTTTTTATTTACTTTTTAGTAATCTCCATTCTAACTGGTGTAAGATGTTATCTAATTATGGTTTTCATTTGCATTCCTCTGATGATTAGTGATGTTGAGCATTTTTCATATGCTTATTGACCGTGTGTATATCTTCTTGTAAAAAATGTTTGTTCATGTTGTTTGTCCACTTTTTGATGGGGATAATTTTTGTTGCTATTGAGTTGTTTGTAGATTCTGGATATTAGTTCTTTGTAAGATGCATTGTGTACAAATATTTTCTCTCATTCTCTAGGTTTTCTGTTTACTCTGTTGATTATTTCTTTTGCTTTACAGAAGCTTTTAAGTTTAATAAAGTCCCATTTGTCTATTTTTATTTTTGTCACATTTGTTTTGAAGTCTTAGTCTTGAATTTTTTGCCTAGACCAATGTCTAGAAGAGCTTTTTCTAGGTTTTCTTCCAATATTTTTATAGTTTCGGGTCTTACATTTACATCTTTAATCCATCTTGAGATTTTTGTTTATGGTGAGAAATAGGAGTCTAGTTTCAGCTGCCCTCTTAAAGAACTATGATGTACCCGAGATTTTTCAGTTTACTTGAAAGCTAGCAAGTTAACCTGACACCATTACATGGATGTTGACAGAAGAGATAAGACTCTTGGGTCAGATACAAAGGTTCTTATTCAGAAATTACAATAGCCTGAGCTGCAGTCATGCAGAGTGATGTCAAGAGGGCCAGGTGAGACACACACGTGCAGTGCAATACTTCTAGGAGAGGTCCCTTAAACTCAGAGAAACCCACTTTCGTAATAGGCAGTAAACATACCTTCTTTATTCTGGAGAAATTCACTAATACTGCATGTCAAGCCTAGAAAAGTTTGTTCTTTGCTATGGAAAGAAATACTGTATCTTCCAAGGCATATCACTAAACATTCTTGAAAAGATATTTAATAGTTTTTTTTTTTAAAGGCAATGAGGAATTAGTGTCCCAGCTCTCAAAATGTACAGAAACATAAGAGAACCAGGGATCATTGTCTCCCACCAGTCCCTTTCTACACAATGACAATGTCTTAATTGTAAGATCAAAAAAATAGCATGACAGTTTAAATCGGGGCATGCCATATATATATATATATATATATATATATATATATATATAGTCAGCATAAACTTTCTTTTATTGTTACTTCTCAAGGATCAACCAGTATGTTTTTTTGTTTAAATGAATATATTCATGGATGCACTTAGAACTTTTTTCTGCCATGTTTTTGTTTGTTTCTTTATTTTTGTTTTTATTTTGCGTTCCATTACTCCTGTTTAAGTCATAAACTTTTGATGTAAAGTTTCTTAACTTCCTCATAGAACTGGGAGAAAGATTCTGATTTTTACTAAGCATTACTTTGAGACTCATAGTTATAAGCTATGAGTCAAGGTAATGCTTAGTAAAAATCAGACTAGATAGGAGCATGTGAAAATTGCAGTAAGAGCACTAGAATGAGACAAATAAAGCAAGATGGAAACATGCAAGCATGCCAGGAAAAAAAAAAACAGTGAAAGATAAATATCACAAATTGTGTGCTATCATTTTTTATCATAATAACTTAAAACAAAGACTGTCACTACATTTTTATCTGTATAGTTTTGTAAACATACCTATTCTATAATATTGGATGCAGAATAACCAGGTACAATATATCTTCCCTATTTCATTTTGTATGTTAACTTGTTTATTTTTAATTTTTATATCTTCTTTATAGATATAAATATTGAGAGAAGGGAATACATTATTTTGCTCTAATTACTGTAGAAGTGTGCCTGGTAGAAGAAGCAATTGTGAATATTAGTCAAATAAGCAAAAAAATAAGGAAAGTATTGTGAGTTTTGTGCTTCGAAGATTACGGTGTTGTATCAAGGTATAAAGTTTCCAAGAATCTTATGGATAAACTATATTTAAACACTATCATTTATTTAAATGTTTTTCTAACATAATAAGCAAACATAAAAGTACATGTTTCAAGATTACACAGTTTAGACATATAAATAAAATTCAAACATTATAAAAATCTTTACTAAAATGGCAAAAAAATTATGCTATTAGTTTGACACTCGTTTCAAACATAAGAAAAGATACTCAATTTTCTTTTAAGTGTGTACTTGTGAAATGAAGGTAAATGTGTTAAGCTAGAAATATCATTAAAGCAAATCCTTGAAATACATTTTATTAGCATCTTTTAAAGCCACTATGTGTTTCAAAGGAGTTAGTGATATTTGGTGTTGCTTGGCAACATGAGCAATACAGACCTGGGTTCAAATTCAAGTCCTACAATATTCACGTATCTCTGGACAAAATTTAAACCTTAAAAAGCTTTGACACATTTTTCTATAAAATAAAGATAACAATAATGAATAACTTTTGGAATAATATATGCGATTATACACAAAAAATGTTTAGCATTTTGCTTATTTCATCACTATTATTATTATTACTATTATTAATAGCCAAACTGTGATATGAGTTTCTTAACATCTTATTTTATATGAAGAATTCAAAAAGTCTTCTTGTGTCATCAGCCCTATCTGGAAAATTATACTTGAAATCTGGGGCTATGGGCTATGTAAAAATCGACCTTACATAGAGTGCATATCATGTTTCTCCAAAAATTTGTTTATTCATTATTTTAACAAACAGCTTGAGCAATATCTGTATGTGAAAAGCTTGAAGTTATGAAAAATGCAATGAATTGAGGAAACAATAAATAGTAGTAACCTTAGCAAAGAAAGGCAAATTAATGAGTGATTGTAGTGTGTAAGATTCTGGAGCTGCCATGTATTGAAAATATTGAACATCAATAAGGATAAAATACAGATGTGCACTAATGAGAACATTATGAATGAGGTCATATTAATCATGTATAACAAAATCATATTGGTAGAGTGAATATGTAGAAAAGTTGAGATGGGATATCAAAGCAGAGGTACCAAGTTAAGGAAATAATCTCCTTTACTTCTTATTTAGTAGATTATAAGATTTCTTCCTTTTTATCACTTTGGATTTATTTTTTTCCTATTTAAAACTGATATATAATAGCTGTACTCATTCATGTGGTACATGTGATAATTTGATACAAGCATACAATGTGTAATGATCAAATCAGGGTAGTTGGGATATCCATAACCTCAAACATTTATCACTTGTTTGTGTTGGAAACATTCCAAACTTTCTATTTTAGCTACTTAAAATATACAGTATATTTTTGTTCACTATCGTCACCCTACAATGGTATCAAACATTAGAACTTATTCTTTCTATCTAACTGTATGTCTGTACCCATTAACCAACCCTTTTTCACCTCACCCCCTCTCACCCTTCCCAGCCTTTTCCCTATCATTCTACTTCATCCTTTCATGAGATCAATTTTTTTAGCTTCCATATATTAGCGTAAGCACATGTGATATTTGATTTTCTGTGCCGGGCTTATTTCACGAAACATAATGCTCTCCAGTTCCATCCCTGTTGCTGCAAAGGCCAGTATTTCATTCTTTTCTTATGGTGAAACAGTATTCCACTATGTGTATATACCACATCTTCTTTATCCATTCATCCATTGATGAACACTTAGGTTACTTCTAAATCTTAGCTACTGCAAACAGTGCTGCAACAAATATGAGAGTGCAGATATCTCTTTGATATGCTAATTTCCTTTCTTTGGAGCATATTTCCAGCAGTGGGATTCCTGGGTTATATGGTATTTCTAGTTGTGATTTTTTGAGGAAACTCCATACTGTTTTCCGTAGGGGTTGTAAAAAGTTACATTTTTACCAACAGTATACAAGCGTTCTCCTTTCTCTGCATCCTCATTAGCATCTGTTTTTTTTGTCTTTTTAATACCAGCCATTTTAACTGGAATGAAATTATATATATATATATATATAATCATATATATGTGAGATGGAGTCTCGCTCTGTCATCAAGGCTGCAGTGCAGTGTTGTGACCTCAGCTCACTGCAACCTTCATCTCCCAGGTTCAAGTGATTCTTCCACCTCAGCCTCCTGAGTAGCTGGGATTAGAGGTACCCACCATCATGCCCTGCTAATTTTTGTATTTTTAGTAGAGACGGGGTTTCACCATGTTAGCCAGGCTCGTCTTGAACTCCTGACCTCCGGTGATCTGCCCATTTTGGCCTCCCAGAGTGCTGGACTTACAGGTGTGAGCCATTGCACCTGGCCTGAAATGATATTTCATTTTGGTTTTGATTTGCATTTTCCTGATGATTAGCGATGTTGAGCACTTTTTCATGTAGCTGTTGGCCATTTGTATGTCTTCTTTAGAGAAATGTCAGATCTTTTTTAAATAATTAGATTATTTGTGTTTATTGCTATTGTTTCAATTATTTATTCTGGTTATTAATCCATTACCACTTCTACTCAAGATAGTACTGGAGATACTTAGCCAGAGCAATTAGACAAGAGAAAAAGAAATAAAGGACATCCAAGTTGGAAAGAAAGAAGTCAAATTGTCATTGTTTGCAGACAACTTGATCTTACATTTAGAAAAACCTAAAAACCCTGTCCCCCCAAAAAAATCCTTTCAGAATAGATAAATGAATTCAGTAAAGTTGCAAGATAAAAATTAACATACAAAAATCAGTAACATTTTTATATGCCAATAGTGAACAACCTGAAAAAAAATCAACAAAGCAGTTTTCTTTATAATAGCTAAAAATTAAATCCCTAGGAAAAGCAATAACCAAAGAAGTGAACAATATATTAAAACTATAAAACATTGATGAAAGAAATTGAAGAGAAATAATGAAATATAGAAAAATATCTAATATTCATGGAATAGGGGAAGGGTTAATGTTGTTAAAATGTCCATAGTATCCAAAGTGATCTACAGATTTAATGCAATTTCTATCAAAATACTAATGCCATTCTTCACAAAAATAGTAAAATGAATCCTAAAATTCCTATGCAACCACAAGAAAACGCCAAATAGCAATCCATGCAAAAAGAATAAAGCTGGAGGTTACCACATTACCTGACTTCAAAATATACTACTAACCTACAGTAACCAAATGAGCATGATACTGGTATAAAAACAGACACATAGACCAATGGAACAAAATGAAGAACCTAGAAATGAACTTTTGCCTTTAAAGCCAACTAACTTTCAAGAAAGGCACCGGGAACATACACTGGGGAAAGGAATGTCTCTTCAATTAATAAAGCTGGAAACACTAAATATCCATGTGGAAAAAGAGAAATGAAACTAAACTCCTGTCTCTCACAATAAACAAAATCAAATTGAAATGGATTAAAGACTTAAATGTAAAATCCGGGAACTATGAAAGTATTATAAGAAAATATTGGGACAATGCTTCACAACATTGATATGGACAAAGATTTCTTGAGAAATACCTCAAAAGAACACGCAATCAAAGCAAAAACTGAGTGGGATAACATCAAACTAAAAAGCTTTTGAACAGCAAAGGAAACAATTAACAAAGTGATACAGCCTACATAAAGGAAAACACATTTGTAAGCCATCCTCTGTACTTCTTATGTAAATCCCCAGTTGTATCATACCCATCTTTCTGAGAATAGAAAATACTTACTTAGAGCTTTTATGGAGCTGGATCCAGTGAAAAGTAAATTATCACTCTAAATAGATAGTCATATATTTGTATATCTCAGGAAAATTTTTTTGAGAGAAAATTGATACACACACACAATTTATAATTTTTTTTTTTTGGAGATGGATTCTCACGCTGTCACCCAGGCTAGAGTGCAGTGGTCTGATCTCCACTCACTGCAAACTCTACCTCCCCAAGTTCAAGCGATTCTCCTGCCTCAGCCTCCTGAGTAAGTGGGACTACAAACATTCACCACCACACCTTGCTAGTGTTTGTATTTTTAGCACAGACAGGGTTTCGCTATGTTAGCCATGTGGTTTCCAACTCCTGACCTCAAGTGATCCACCCGCTTCTGCTTCCCAAAGTGCTGGGATTAGATGTGTGTGCCACCATGCCCCATCTGAAACGTTAAAATGTAACCCCATTAGCTCCAAATTTGAGCGTTAACATTTCTAATACTAATTGTGCATAGTTTTCTTTTTCTTCCTTTTTTCCTTCTTTCCTTCCTTCCTTCCTTCCCTCCTTCCCTCCTTTCTTCCCTCCCTCCCTTCTCTCTCTCTTTCTTTCTGTCTCTTTCTTTCTTTACCTCCCTCCCTCCCTCCCTCCCTCCCTCCCTTCCTTCCTTCCTTCCTTTTTGAAAAATTCTTCCTTTTTGCCCATGCTGAACTGCAGTGGCTGGATCATAGCTCATTACAACCTTGAACTCCTGAACTCAAGCGATCCTCCCACCTGAGTCCCCTTAGCACCTGGGACTCCAGGCCCACACCACCACACCCAGTAATTTCTTTTATTTTCCATAGAGATGGGATCTCATTATGTTGCATAGGCTAGTCTCAAACTCTGGGCTCAAGCAATCCTGCTGCCTTGGCCTCCACAGTGCTCAGATTACAGTCATGAGTCATTGCTCCTGGCTTATATTTTAAAAATGGGAAGAACCAAAAGGATCATTAGAAATTTCTTTTCAGAACATGTAAAAATACTCTTAACTAGAATTGGTTGAACCTGGGAGGCGGAGGTTGCAGTGAGCCGAGGTCGCGCCACTGCACTCCAGCCTGGCGCATCACTGGCGTGAGACTCTTGTTTCAAAAAAAAAAAAAGAAAAGAAAAAATCAGCTCTTAACTATTGACTCTTACAAATGGTAACCAGAATAAGTTAGCCATCAAAGGAAGTTGCTATAGTGAGTAAATCACCTCTTTGCCAGAGTTCTACATGAGTCTCAGAAGGAGGAAGTCCCTGAGAAGGTATTTGCAGAATCTTTGTGTCTAGATTCAAGGAGTTTAAAGTAGATTATTTAAAGCTGAGGTTCTCTGTGTCCATTCTTTTCATACTCATAAGTCTGTTCCCAGTCTTTTGTAATTTAAGGGCTCTAATAGAAAAAAAGAACTTTAAATAATTCAAATGTGAAGCAATAAGAAGAGTAAGCTTATAGTTAGTATGAAGTAAGAAGACCATTAATTTGTAATAAGTACTTGGATAAATTCAGCAGTTTTATTAATAGCAGACTAATAGAAAATCTTTTCACACACACACACACACACAATGTAGTAGCACTTATGAAAGTTCCCCTCACCACAGTTGTTAATTATATTCTGCAACAAGACATAGTAGTTCTTTTAGAGAAAATGATAAAATAATTAGATTATTACCAATGATTATTTGGTAATAATCTTCTCTTGTTAAAATAGAAACTACTTCCAATTTGGAAACAAATCCAGGAATTTAATTAGAATTTGGAAGTCTTTGAGGGAGATGAAAGGCTTACTGTTGCTAGAATATTTAACTAAAATGCAGGACTATCTGAAACTGTATAATTTCAGGAGCAGGTTGGTGGTAGAAATAGTTGCACTCAAAGCTGATTTTAGTTTTCAACTTATTTCCTCTTCCTGTATTGCTACTATTTGTACACATGCAAACACCCTATAATCAAAGAATTCCCATCCATGTACTTCATGTTATAGATCACAGAAAAATGACACACAGCCCTTGCTATCATTTGCATACTTCAAGGTCCAAAGCTATTTCTGCATTTCTTCTATCGTAAGTGACGCAATTGGACCCTGTTGTTCACAAAATTACATGATGAAAGTCTTACATTTCTGTCATAATGCAAAGTTTATGATCTTAATAGATACTGCTTACTCAATTTTATTAAACAACAAGAATTGGCTGTACTCAAAAAAGCTTTCCAATAGTCTAATGACAATAGTTTACCACTTCTCTTCATATCCCAAACTTACAACACCTCCCCATCGTTCCACACATGAAACTATTTTCACATGTAGAAAGTTAGTTAATGTGTGCACAATGCTATGTATGTGTGGTCTGATACGTTAAAATTTGTGTCTTCACTCTTACCATACTTTCTTTTTTAATCTTTTATTTTTGCTACCACTAGTGTAACACAGCTTTCCCTGTGCTTTGAAGTTAAGTTCTTCAAAATATGACACTACCTTTTAAAATATAATTTGCAAATTATATACTTGTATACATATACTCACGGTGAAATAAATTACCAATTGTGGCTTTAAACGTCTCAGACTAGGTAGCAAGTGCATCAGATAATGACTCTGGTTCTGTTATTTATACAGAGGCAATAGCAGATTTCTCACCAGGAGGATAAGAGCAGTTTCTACAGACACCTGAGTACTCAGATGGCAGCCAACATTCTTCTGAGTTTAAATGTATTTTTCATCTCTGATATCCAGCAGTCTGGAAATCCAGTAACACCTTAATTATAATAATTATTATTGTATAAAAATAGGGTTAGAGAAGAGTTGTGTGTTTGGCTAAGATGCTGGAGTACAGGAGTAGACTTTTTGATTTAAAAAACTACTCTTTAGCTGCTTGTTCAAGGTAACTTTTATTTACATTTTGGTGGTTCTCTTCATTACTGTTGAATGTGGTTAAAAGTATATGCATCTCTAGAAACAAGAGTAGATTGCTTAGTTTCCCAAAAGGCTAAAAACAAGTTGGGGAAAGAGATGCTTGCTGAGATGGTGTAAAGGCTAATCCAGTTTTTCTTTCTGTTCCTCTTGAACTTTGAGGGAAACTACAGGACCAAGGTCGGCTTTTTCTCTCTCTGAGTGAAGTTGATAATGTAAAGAAAAATTTGAATTGCTCTGTAATCAACTCATATGATTACTGTGAACAAGATAAATAATCAATACTAGGCAAGATGAGATCATAGTCATTGTAGGACTTTTAACCTCAACTACTTTTTAAGATCTCTGCGTCAAGCATGACTCTTGAGAGACTGAAATGAAAAATGAGAGAGAGAGTGAAAGAGAAGGAGGTCACTGGCCTCAATTTCTTTCATTAATTTGCTTGCTGTGAAAAAGAATTAAGTGGAAATGACTGACAAATGTTATTTGTGAAGGCTGTAGATCTTGTTCTTACATTGCTGTTTTGTTCTAGTTTGCCTTTAATGTCATGATTTCATGTGATTACTTATTGAATATAAACGCACTAAAAGCCTTAGATCATAGAGTCTTAACATTACCAGGTTGCTGCTGTTGCTTGCTATTGTACATTTGCTGAGGATAATTAAAAAATAAAATAAAATAAACACATTGGTCTATTAACACCTACTAATAGTTAGACTAAATATACATATTTGCATTTATTAAAGACATTTTAAATTTCTTGCTCTTCTGTAAATATCCAGATTTATGGAAAGCATTCATCTGGGAGATGGATTGCATAATATTTTACAATCTGAATATCTTGATAGAAATCAATTCATAGTGCTCAAATTCATTTGATAAGCCTAGCTACCTTAAAATATATTGAGTATCTGTGAGTAAAGTAATGCATCTAAATATTTTTTAAAAAAATTATTATCTGACAGCTTAATAGCAATTATTTGGTACTACTAAAATATTAAGTCTTGGTAAAAACTCTAAATAAGCTGAATGATCAGTTGAATTATGTAAAAATACAAAATGATAAGAAACAGATATAATTAAATTTTAATGTCACATAAATTTCTACATTTTTTCCTCATGTGTTATCAAAGCCTCTCTCATTATTATCTGAGAAAAAGAATATTGTGCCTCTATCACATTAATTTATTGTCATCTGTTATCCATTTGAAATTGTAAAAGAAGTCAGCATAAAGGAAAGCAAATTCTGGCTTTTTTTTCTCTCATGCATGGACCCTTAAACTATCCTATCATTAGTCATTCATTTCCCATGCTTCAGATCCTGCTTTTCAAGATATGAATGAAGTTATATTGACATAGTTCATTTTCCCTGAGTCCCTATTTAAAACCATATACGCTCAAGTTAAAAAAGTGCAGAATGACATACAGAATAACATTTTGCACTGATAATCACAACAGTAATATTATTTTTATTTTTAAGGGCTTTATTCAAGGAAAAATGCCTATGCTAAAACATATATCCTTAGAAATTCTAGAATATCCAGATCTTAAATTAGCTCTAAATCATACATTCTAACATAACTGTTTTACAAAGATGGCAAATTTGAACTCAAAAAATGTATTGTTATTAATAACACCTACAATTTTATGTTGCAGGCTCACGATTTGATATGCAAATGCACAACTTTAGGACTCCAAAGATTATGCAACTTTTGCTACTCTGACTGGAAGGTAGCCTAGATTTAAATTTGAGGTTACTAATAAGTAGGAGGTGACAAGGGATAAGATTTACTGAATCCTTCAGTTTCAGTTTCCCTATTATAAAATAATTTGATATGATGATTTTTTAGCATTGTACAATGTACATTTAGGAGAGAAATTCTATTCCTTCACATATCCATCATTTCCATCATTACTCAAATGCCAAGGTTGATAGAAGGCCAGTATTTAAAACAAAACAAAACAAAACAGCACTAAGTTTTTGTTAGGTCATCAGTGGATTAGGCAAAGAGAACCCAAACTGAAATTGTCATTCTTATAGGCATTTCCTTATAACTTATCTCCTTTCATTTGAATTTCTAGGTAAAGCAAATTTTATCTCTTAGCTTTATTTTTACAGACATATGTGTATGTAGTAGGAAAAGTTGTTTCTTCCAAAAAATAGTTTGAAAATATATTGTCTTACTAATTGAATGTATTTTTTTTTCTAGTCGTACTTTGCAAAATAATTTGTGTCTGCGACGTTTTTCTTCCATGATATGCATTTTTTATTTTCTGACAATACTTAATCGAAATCTTCAATATCTTACACAAATGGATGAACATGGACAGTAGGATAATATAAACTAACATATCATAAAATGTTTATATTAGGTACTTGCCAAAACATACATACACACATATAAACGTACATACGCAAATGCATACAAGTTCACATGAGAATATACCACTTACCACATTGGGTATGATTTTTTTCCAGTAATACCTCACAGACCCAGAGATATCTGTACCATGATGTCATAATTTGTAAATAAATTTGACTTTGTATGTCTGTGTCCATCACTTATTTTATAACCATTTTAAATATTTTTAGTTTATCTTAAATATTTAAATATTTTAGCTGTTTAAAAAGTTACAACATAAAACATTTCTATGCTTTCTTAAAAATACTAATTTCATAATCGATATTCCAAATGATAATACATACAAAATAACTGTTAGAGTATTAAATTTAATGCACAAGAGGAATATTTTTGATTTTAACTTCTCAGAAGTATGGCCAGGACAAGGGATAAGGTGTCTGTGTAATATACCTTTGCAAAATACTTTTTTGTATACTAATTTTCCAAATATTTTTAAAGATTTTATCATATGCATTAGGGACTTTGTGTGTATATAGGTATATACACCCCATTTTCTACCTCTATCCCTTCAAGGAACAGCATTAATATTACGGGCATTTTAACTTTCTATATTCAGGTTCCCTTTTCTATGAATCCTGTCATGAGCTGAACTACACAATTTTTTCTTACATTCTAACTATTATCCATAACACTCTTGTGATTTCTTTATAACACCTTTTTTCTTGATTTGCAGGAAAGTCTTCAAAAGTATACCATCAATCACTGAACATGTGCATGTAGTGACCTTCATGTCCATTTTTTGTTCTACATAATTTTCCTCTCCTTGGACAAATTTTTCATGGTAGTGGTATTTTTTTTCAGCTTCTTGTTCCACATTTTTGCTATGAAATTATAACTGTGGATAGCAGGATATTATATATGTATTTATATTTCTTCATGTGTATATGTAATATGTGTACATTACACAGATATTATATGTATATATTTATATAAGCCTGATCCATTAACTAATTAATTATTTAGCTTCTTATTGTTTTCTTATTTGTACTTTTTAGGTACAAATAAGCAAACAAAAGAATAATGAATATATTATGTAATAATAAATATTATTATATTTCTTTTAATAATAGTGAGAAAGTATTCATATGTCTGTATTTCCTTTTGAATAGTTTTGCTATTTTGAATACTTAGTTATATGATCTTGTTTGAAACAGCTTAATTACTTTAAATGTTAATTTTTCAAACTATTTTTATGAAGTGCAAAAGGTTATCATCAAACAAGGCTGAACCTTTTATTATTTCTATTTTTAAAATTTTCAACATGTGAGGATTAAGCCTCTGAATGAAGCTAGACTAGACCCATTCCAATTATGTAGCACCTGTGGATTGATTACCTTAGGCTAGATTATTCTATGGTAACCAACAATTCCAATCTTAGTGGCTAAATACAATAAAATTTTAGTACTTATGATATAAATCTATCATGGTTTGGTAGATAATTCTACTTTACATCATCACTTTAAAATACTCTGAGGGAGACCTATCATCAGGTAATGGGAGCATCTAGATAACCAGATCTCTTCATCACCATGTATGGTGAGGAGAGCACTTGGGTCTTCAACTATCAATTAAATGCTTTGACACAGAAGGTCATATCTATCATCACTCTATGGTGATGATAATTTTTATAGCTACTGACCAGGACTAGTAACATAGCTCCACCTACTTGCAAGAAGGTACAATTCTGCTATGTGTTCGAAGGACTGTAAACCAAGATAAGGAGGAGCACCAGAAGACTCCTGTTCAAAGTGTAAACTTATTCTGTCACATTTATTTACAGATTATTTCTCAAAAGACATTAAGTAACAATTCCAAGAATCTGATAAATTATTTTGTAATTTTAATTTTAAATATTAAGTCAGCTTCTTTTTCTTCTTCTTCTTTTAATTATACTTTAAATGTGCAGAACATGGAGGTTTGTTACATAGGTAACATCTTCAGAACTCTCCACCCCAAATTAACAGAATGTACATTCTTATCAGCACCACATAGCACTTATTCTGAAATCGACTACATAATTGGAAGTAAAACACTTCTCAGCAAATACAAAAGAATGGAAATCATAACAAACAGTCTCTCAGACCACAGTGCAATCAAATTAGAATTTAGGATTAAGAAACTTACTCAAAACTGCACAACTACATGGAAACTGAACAACCTGCCCTTGAATGACTACTGGGTAAATAACATAATTATGGCAGAAATAAAATAGCTTATTTTAAATCAGTGAGAACAACAAAGACACAACTTTCCAGAATCTCTGAGACACAGCTAAAGTAGTGTTTAGAGGGAAATTTATAGCACTAAATTCCAACATCAGAAAGCAGTAAAGTTCTAATATTGCAGTTTAAAAAACTAGAGAAGTAAGAGCAAACAAATTCAAAAGCTAGCAGAAGACAAGAAATAACTTCAGAGCAGAACCGAAGGAGATAGAGATATGAAAAACCTTCCAAAAAGAAAAAAATCAATGAATCCAGGAGCTGGTTTTTTGAAAAGGTTAGCAAAATAGATAGCCCACTAGCCAGACTAATAAAGAAGAAAGGAGAGAAGAATCAAATAGACACAATAAAAAATGATAAAGGAGAGATTACCACTTCTCCCACAGAAATACGAACTACCATCAGAGAATGGCATAAACAAGAATATATGCAAATAAACCAGAAAATCTAGAAGAAATGGTTAAATTCCTGAACATATATACCCTCCCAAAACTAAATAACAGGTTCTGAAATTGAGGCAGTAATTAATAGCCTATCAACCAAAAAAAAAAAAAAAAAAAGCCCAGGATCAGATGGATTCACAGCTACAAAAAGGAAGCTGATACCTTTTCTTCTGAAACTATTCCAAACAATAGAAAAAGAGGGCCTCCTCCTTAACTAATTTTATGAAGCCAGCATTATCTTGATACCAAAACCAGGCAGAGACACAACAAAAGAAGAAATTTTCAAGCCAATATCCTTGATGAACATGGAAGCAAAAATCCTCAATAAAATATTGGCAAACAGAATCCAGCAGCACAGGAAAAAGCTTATCCACCTCGATAGAGTCAGCTTCAGCCCTGGGATGCAAGGCTGATTCAACATATGCAAATCTTTATTGATCTTTATTGATATATGTAATTCATCACATAAACAGAACCAATGACAAAAATCACATGATTATCTCAATAGATGCAGAAAATGTGTTCAATAAAATTCGACAGGTTTTCATGCTAAAAACACTCAATAAATTACATGTTGATTATCTCTACAGATGCAGAAAAGGTGTTCAATAAAATTCAACTGCCATTCATGCTAAAAACACTCAATAAATTAGATATTAATGGAACATAATCTCAAAATAATAAGAGCTATCTATGATAAACCCAAAGCAAATATAATATTGAATGGGCAAAAGCTGGAAGCATTCCCTTTGAAAATCAGCACAAGACAAGGATGCCCTCTGTTGCCACCCCTATTCAACATAGTGTTGGAAGTACTGGCCAGGGCAATCAGGCAAGAGAAAGAAATAAAGCGTATTCAAATAGGCAGAGAGGAAGTCAAATTGTCTGTGTTTGGAGATGACATGATTGTATATATAGAGAAAATCCCGTCTTCTCAGCCCCAAAACTCTTTAAGCTAATAAGCGACTTCAGCAAAGTCTCAGGATATAAAAATCAATGAGCAAAAATTACAAGCATTCTTATACACCAATAATAGAGAGCCAACTCATGAGTGAACTCCCATTCACAATTGCTGCAAAAAAAGTATAAGACCTAGCAATACAACTTATGAGGGATGCGAAGGACCTCTTCAAGGAGAAATAGTCAACTTTTTAATGTTTAAATTATTTAATCATCTTACTTCTGTTTACCTGTATTTATCATTAAATTTATATTTATGATTTTAATATTTAATATCAATTGACTTTTGTCTTTGCTTATTTTATGTATGTCTTGCTAAATTATCCCTGATAACTCAGGATTACAGAGTTTATCTTGTTTTCAAATATTTCAGTTAAGAAAATTAAAATTTTAAGTGTTTTTTTGTTATTGTTGAGAAAAAATAATATTTGTAAGTTTCCAATAATTTAAAGAATCCTCTATGTATTTTCTCATGTACAGCATATGTTCATGACCATTGTTTTTGTTTTTTTAAAAAGAAAGTGTATTTTGCTTTGTTTCCTTGTGGTAGTTTGTAAGAATTTGTAAAGAATCCCTTGGCGCTTACACAATTTGGTCATATTATTATCTGCTCATTAATGCTTCTTTACAGCACAGCACAGCTACATCACATTATGTTTATTTATATAAACTGTAGATTCTGTTCTCAAATATTGTCTAAAGCATTTCTCTATGGTTAAATTGAATTGTCGAGTCAACACTTTTGGAGTGTCTATTATGCTCAAAGCACTACAATACCTGCTGCAAGTACAAAGCCTAACTTGATTAATATAATATTCTTGAAGAGATAAAGCATTTATACATGCATTTATTTGGTTGTTTTATAGCTGAAGAGAGTTCATTTTCCGAATTGCACGGTAAAATGGAATTATGTTCACAGAAATGGGTAAATCTCTCTTATCTGTGTGTGGATTATGGGGCATGCATAATTCTAAAAACAAATCATTTCAAACCTTTACATTTCAGTTTGGATTATTTAGTACTATTTGAGGCAATAGAATAAATAATCATCTGATATATATTATGTTTGAATTAAAGCTAGAATTGTCTGCGTTGTCTGGGAAAACTTGTATACAGATAAGAGCAAGGATGTTCTTTGTGTACTGGGGGCTGAAGGAAGTCAACCTAGAGAATTAAAAATTCAGCATGAAAATAAGTAGGTATGTTCCTGCACTATGGTTTAATTGAAGAAATAGCAAATTCTTAACATGACTGACTTGGACGCACTGATAATAATCAATGTTGCAATTACACCAGCTAGATGGCAATTCATAGATTGCATCTCTTGATTTGCCATTTGCCATTATGTTTGTGCTATTTATCAAAAGTCTTATTTTCAGTCACAAAGCTCTTGTATATATAAAAAAGCTATAGTAGCCTGCCCTGTTTCTAAATCTAATCCCACAAAGTAATGTACTTTCCAAAAACTTAACTGTTTTACATATTTATGAATTTCTCACAGGCCCCCTAAGGGATTCATTTCTCAATTGTGTCATAAGACACCACAGTATAATGCTTGGCTTATTTTCCCATCAAGTATTGTTCTAAAGCTACACAGTGGTTTCTATTTGTCCTTGTCTAGAGCAAACTGGGGATGTAGCATTGACCCAGCCTGCTCAATGTGTAGGACTCATGCCTGCAAGCACTGGGACTCGTAAGAATTATCACTGTGCGTTTCTGTGTCGTATCAGCAAGCTCATCTGCAGAAATGCATTCTGACTGAGTAACCCTGAGGTAGACAATGCTTAATTCTTCATTTCAAAATCTTCCAGGAATGGAAAAATGATTCAGCTGGAAGGCATCTGCACTGTCAGAACCCTATTATCCTAACACAGTGTTTACTCTGTTACTGGTTTCAGTTATCCTTACACAGTTTGATAATCATTTTTGAAGCCAGCCTGGTATATAACTTAGCACTGATTCATAGTATGTTCATGATTGGTTTTAACATGATACCTATAGATTCACATCTATCTTTTTGCCTATTTTATCTATTCGCTACTTTTGAGAAACTATACTTAAAAGAATGTAATTGAAGAAAAATATTGAAAATTAGAAATATATTTCTTATAAATATTTTAAAGCTTATTTTAGCAATTACCAAATAGGAATTTATTGAAATTAACATATAGACACACAAAGAGAGGGAGAGGTGCTGTCAACAGTGTGTATTTGAAAATGATCATGTGTAAGTGTCTGTAAGATATGATGTAATTATATTAAGAAATTCAATCTTTCTTGAAAGTGAAATAATTAAATTTACTATTTAGCATTTTGTACTTCCATATATATTTATAAGATATTCTATGAAAACAAAAAGTTATAAATATTTAATATAAAATATAATCTTTATTGAAAATGTTTTTTTATATTAGCTTAAAATGACACATATTTTAAAAAAAGAAAACAAGCCTAAAATTTCAGTAGGCTTAATATTAAGTTGGTTTTAAAATTATGTTTTCTATATAAATCTAGGGAATATATTTTATATCATATAATATCATTACAATAATATCAACATTAAGATTATGTTTTCTTCTTTGTATTCATAACAATAACTTTAATACAAATATATTGAGTTTAATAATTTTTAATTTGATAATTTAATCATTGAAGAAATATTTAAGTTTTTACTATGTACCAAATACTTTCTTAAACATAATGTACTTTAAAATTCTAGAAAAATAGTATCAAAGTCATAAATACATTAGTGTTAGCACTACTATATTTGCTTTTATATTTATTATTTTCCACTTGCATCTTTCTTTAGTATCTTTCAGGGATGAAACTGAAAATCTGTTATATACCATGCCAAAATTCTTTCAGGGTTCATATGTAATAATAAGCTTTAAAAATTGTCTTTGTGAAAGTTTATTTTTGGTCTAGATTACATACAGTTTTTATCTATTTCATATATTTAGGACATTATAATGTAAACATAGTTAGAAAATTATCTTTTCAGTTAATTTTATGTTTGATTTGAGAATTATGCCATGATGTGCGCATTTGAAGGATGATATATTTGATTTGATTATGTAAATATGTTTCTATTTATGGATAAATTTTCTTTCTGGCATGATTTGCAAGTCAATGAATTAAATTTTCATAATCACATATATGTGTATGTATATGCATCTATATATACCCATACATGCATAATCATATATATTGTTTATAATCCTAATGATGTCTATGTATATACATGCATATGTACATGTATGTATGCTTGCACATGTGTGTGTGTTTAGTGTCTTAGGACTGCCATAAACAAATTACCACATACTTGGTAGTGTTAAATTAAGTTTGGCCTAAAGCTGCCTCCTTACATATTTTAACTTTGGCCTAAAGTTTTCTTTGCACATTGTGAACTATAACAAGTGAAGATGTAGACAGACCATAGCCTTTACTTTTGACAATGACTGAGTTTTGACCAATCGAATGTAGCCAACTGTTCAAACAAGGCACACAGTGAGCTGTAGCCCATCTGGTGTTTCTGTACCTCACTTCCATTTTCTGTACTTTCCTTTCCTTTTTTTGTTCATAAATCTTCTTCCACTATGTAGCTGTGCTGGAGTCTGTGAACACACTGTGGCTAAGGAGGCTGCCCTATTCGTGAATGGTTCATTGCTCAACTAAATGCTTTTAAATTTAATTCAGATGAAGTTTTTCTTTTATCATAATGTAGAAGGACAGTTCTGAAAGCTAGATGTCCAAAATCAAGGTGTCAACAAGATTTGGTTTCTTCTTGAATTTCTGAGGAAGAATCTGTCACTGGCCACTCTTTCAGCTTCTGGTGGCTGCTGACAATCTTTGGTGTTCCTTGGCTTGTGGTCTCTGTCTCTGTCTTCACATAGCATTCTCCCCTGTGTTTCTGTGTCTCCTCTCATAAGGATACAAGTAATATCCAGTATACAGCCCACACTGGTCTAACATGAGATCCCCATCTTAAATGAACTCATTGCTACAAAGGCCCTGTTTCCAAATAGCAACACATTCACAGTTACTGTGGTCAGGATTTCAACAAATCTTTTCAGGAGACTCAATTTAACCACACTATGTGTGTATACATATGCATATACACATGTATATGTACAAAAATTCACTTTAATAATAAATATTGTTTTCCTTTGCTGCAACAAAAATATGTGTCATTACCACCTACTGCTTTATTACTATTAACTGAATACTAATTTAGTACTAAATTGGTTACATCAGTATGTCATAGCATTATATCTTAAATAAATTTTGAATAAGATCAATTTAAATAATACACAATATTTTAACATAAAATTGATGAAGTACAGAATTCTTCAGTATTTGAAATTTTAGAGAATGCTAATTCATTGCAAACTTTAGTTTTAAGACTAGGTGGATTCCTAGCATTCATGTAGTGTTAATCCCTAACTTTAGAAAATGTCAAATTCTAATAAAAACATATTTTATTTTAAACATAAAAATAACATTATTCATAAATACACTAGAGCGATAGGAATAAAGAGAATGGCCCAAAAAAGCTCAGAAGTATGGTCACCCAATTCAAAAGTAAAATAACTTACATGTAAAAGGCCAGGAGTAGTGGCTCATGGGTGTAATCCCAGTACATTGGGAGGCTGGATCTGGAGGATTGCTTGAGCCCAGCAGTTCAAGACCAGTCTGGGCAACATAGTGAATCCCCATCTCTATAAAAAATACAAAAATTAGCCAGGTATTGTGGCATGCACCTGTAGTCCCAGCTACTTGGATTGCTTGAGGCTGAGGAAATTGAGGCTGCAATGAGCTGTGGTTTCACCACCTCACTTCAGGCTGGCTGACAGAGTGAGACCTTGTCTCAAAATAAATAAATAAATACATAAATAAATAACATAACTACATTTATAAATTTAGGTTATGAAATAATAAAACATACTTTATCTCTCTCCAAATCTCCATGAACAATATTTTTGTTTATATTCTAATATTAATTAAAAGAGTGAAGAGGGCCACTGAGGAGACCTACTCTTAAACTCTTGTTAATATCTTTCTAGATATAATTTTTATTATAAAAATTTCTAAACATACAAGGTTGAAATAATTTACAGTGAACACTAATACATTCATTATTTAGAGTCTATGAATAATATTTTACATTTGTTTAGTCACATATATATCAATGTCTTCTATCCATCTATCAACTTTGTTCATTTTTGATTCATTTAAAAAGGAATTGTGAATATTTGTATACTTCCCCCAATACATCTTTATGATAACATTAATTAAAGGTCAATATTTATTACTGTTTTCTTTAATTTGATATAAAGTTTACATAAAATGTCATGCACAAATCATAAATACATATTTAAGTTTTGAATACATTTACTCTTGAATCCACGTCTCTACAGGTGTATAACACTATCATCACCCTAGAAAATTCTTTTGTGTTTCTTCTTAAAAGTTGTTTTGGTTCACTTTCCAACCCCAACTCCCTGGAGATCTGTCTTCTGTTTTATTTCCTCTGTAGATTAGATTAGCCTCTTCTAGACATACATGAGGCCAACAAGCATATGAAAAAATGCTCATCATCACTGGTCATTAGAGAAATGCAAATCAAAACTACATTGAGATACCATCTCACACCACTTAGAATGGCGATCATTAAAAAATCTGGAGACAACAGATGCTGGAGAGGATGTGGAGAAATAGGAACACTTTTACACTACTGGTGGGAGTGTAAATTAGTTCAGCCATTGTGGAAGACAGTGTGGCAATTCCTCAAGAACCTAGAAATTGAAATTCCATTTGACCCAGCATCCCATTACTGGGTATATATCAAAAGGATTATAAATCGTTCTGCTATAAGGACACATGCACACGAATGTTCACTGCAGCAGTTTACAATAGCAAAGACCTGGAACCAACCCAAATGCCCATCGATGATAGACTGGACAGGGAAAATGTGGCACATATACACCGTGGAATATTATGCAGCCATCAAAAACAATGAGTTTGTGTCCTTTGTAGGGACATGGATGAACCTGGAAACCATTATTCTCAGCAAACTGACACAAGAACACAGAATCAAACACCGCATGTTCTCACTCACAGGCGGGTGTTGAACAATGAGAACACATGGACACAGGGAGGGGAGCACTACACACTGTGGTCTGTTGGGGGGGAAATAGGGGAGGGACAGCAGGGGGTGGGGAGTTGGGGAGAGATAGCATGGGGAGAAATGCCAGATATAGGTGAAGGAGAGGAAGGCAGCAAATCACACTGCCACATGTGTACCTGTGCAACAATCTTGCGTGTTCTTCACATGTACCCCAAAACCTAAAATGCAGTTAAAAAAAAAAAGATTAGCCTCTTCTAATTAAATTTATGTGAAATCTTACAAAGGGTATTATTTTGAGTAATAGCTCACTCAGAATAATATTTTTGAGATTCATCCATGATGTTGCAAGTATCATTAATTCATAGTTTACAATAAACAATTTACATCTATTCCAAGTCATAGGCATGCAAATTCTTTCTACATTTTGGCTCTTGTAAAGCAAACATCCATGAACTTTCTTGTGAAGGTTTTTTTTTTTTTGGTGATACATTTCTATGTATTTTGATAAAAACCTAGGATAAAACCATGGATTTATAGACGGATGTGGCCCATATTTAATTTAAAATAACTTCCATATCTTCATGAGTTGTACCATTGTATTCTACTACAAGTATGTAAGGTGACTTCATATCTTTGCTAACTTGTAGCATTATCAGTCTAATTTCAGTAATTCTCTAGGTTATCTGTTTACATTTACACTATATTTAGGATCTGAGGAACGGTCAAGGCACTGTCAAACATACTCTACCACTTAATAATCAAACCAGCAATGTATGAGAGTTCGAATTTCTGCACATCGTTGCCTACAATTGTTATTGCCTGTGTTGTTGTTGTTTTTAATTAGAGCCATCCTTGTGGGTATGAGGTGGTATATAGTGGTTTTGATATGAATTTCTCTAATGATGTTAAGCAAACTTTCATTTCCAGTTAATTATTTGAATCGCTACTTTGGAGAAATGACTGTCCAAATGTTTTTCAATAATTAAAACTTATTTTAAAATTGGATTGTTTTACTTTACATAATTAAGTTGTAAGAGTTCTTTACATATTATGGATAAACTTTCTTATTAAGTATATAATTTGCAAATATTTTCTTCCATTCTGTCTGTTGTCTTTTGTACTTTTTGATCATATCTTTATGATACAAACATTTTTAATTTGGATATAATTCACCTTTTTTACTTGTGTCACTTGTGCTTTTGGTGTCATATCTAAGAAACCATTGCCTAAACCAAGCCAAGAAGATTCTTATAGTTCTGGTTCTTACATTTATACTTGTCAACATTTTTGGTAATTTTTTTGTGGCTGATGTGAGTTTGGAATCCAAGCAATGCTTTTGCATACACAGTTGTCTACGTGTCACAGCACTAGTTATTGAAAATATTTAATAAATTACCTTGGCTTCTTTGTTAAAAAGTCAAATGACTATAAATGAATGAATTAATTTCTGGAAATCTTGACCAATTTGTGTGTCTTTTCTTATACTATACCACATTGTCATTATTAGTCTAATTGTGTAGTAAGTTTTGAGATAAGTAAGGAATTGTGTATTAAGTTTTGAGATAAGGAATTAGTGTCTTCCAAATTATTTATTCTTTTTCAAAATTATTTCAGCTGGCCAGGAGCAGTGGCTCACGCCTGTAATCCCAGCACTTTGGGAGGCCGAGGCGGACAGATCACAAGGTCAAGAGATCGAGACCATCCTGGTCAACATGGTGAAACCCCATCTCTATTAAAAATACAAAAAAAAATTAGCCAGGCATGGTGGCGTGCGCCTGTGGTCTCAGCTGCTCGGGAGGCTGAGGCAGAAGAATTGCTTGAACCCAGGAGGCGGAGGTTGCAGTGAGCCAAGATTGCGCCACTGCACTCCAGACTCAAAAAAAAAAAAAATTTATTTCAGCCATGTATTTATACAGAAATTTTAGAATAATTTACGATTATGGAATATCTTCATTTATTTAGATATTTTATTTCTTTCAACAATATTTTGGGGGTTTTAATTCCTGGATTTAATTTTCTGGAAATTGGTAACCCTATTGGAAGGAAATAAGAAAAAAGGGTGATCAATTATTTAAAAAGTATCAATACTGAGAATTCGTACCTAGATTCTAAACTCACTTTTGCCACTTACCCTGCGAGTCTATTAGCTTCACTTTGCTCCCTTTACACCAGCAGCAAATGAAGAAGATAATGACTGACTTCACTGTCTTTACAGGAACGTTGTTAGAATAAATGAGGCAATGTACGCAAAAACACAGTGTCTTGGAAGACAAATAATCTGTAAAACTGTAGAATCATTATTATTATTATTGTTAAAGGGAGAATTTCTGGAAAGTCAGCAGGCTGAATATATTATAGTAATTTCCTACGAAGAAGAAAATAAAAATATCATTACAATAGAGATTTAATGGCTTTGTCTTTTATTTTATTCAATGAAGCATAAGAATACAGATGTACCTCCTTTGGATTATTATAAAGGTACATTGTTTTCCATTTCATGTTACCTTTATGTCTTTTATCTGAATCTAACAATATGTATATTATTGCACATACATCTCTTGCATTTCTAAAAATCACCAAAGCTTGATTAATCATAGGTGCCAGACGTTTTAAATTATACATTTTCACTATATACATGTATGTACACATGTATACAATGTGCATCTTTGTGCATCAGCTTTTCCTGGTACACTTTAACCCTAAAAATACTATGTGATGGTTCACATATTTAATAAAAAGTATCAGTGTGTTAATTTTTTACAACTTAAGTTCCAATGACTTCTTTGTATAATGAAGAGATTATATAGGCACAATTATTATTAAGCTCTGTTTCCATTCCAATATCTTGGAATATACAGAGTATTTAACATATGGAGGAGAATGAAGGAAAAGACAATTCTATGATCAAGTTATAGCATATAATTCATAAATATATGTTTCAAAGTAAAATCTTGCAAGTAGAGCAATTTTCGAATTTTACTTTTCTAAAGTATTTAAATTATGTAACACCACTACTTAAATATCTGTCTTTAGTTTCCTTTAACTTTTTAAATAATTTTTACAAAATATTATGTTTAGCATGCAGCTCATAAAACAAAACATGTATCATACTGTAAAACAAATTAACTATGTGTGAGTACTTTTATCTCAGCATACATTTAATTAAAAATACTCTAATGAATTATCTTTGTGGTTGAAATTATTTTCTTTAATTATTATTATCTAATTTAATTTTATTCTATTATTTAAAATATATAACATATTAAATACAGTTGTCTCTTGAATGACATACATTGGAATGCGTAAGTTCCAACTTAATTTGCAGATTTTTTTTTTGTTAAAAGTTATACCAAGTGTGCTTGCTTTTCCTAACTCCCCTTTCAGCTCCTCCACCTCTTCTTTATCTGCCACCGCTGACATAGCAAGACCAACCCCTACTCTTTCTTCTACTCCAGCACCTACTCTAAAATGAAGACTTTCATGATAATCCACTTCCACTTAATAAATGATAAATGTTTTATCTTATAATTATCTTAATAACATTTTCTTTTCTCTAGCTTAGTTAATTGTAAGAATATAGTATATTAAACTGATAAGAACAGATACTACACTTCATCTTAGCCAAAAGGCAAAGTATATGAACAGACACTTCTCAAAAGGAGACATTTATGCAGCCAACAAACATGAAAAAAAGCTCATCATCACTGGACATTAGACAAATGCAAATCAAAACCGCAATAAGATACCATCTCATTCCAGTTAGAATGGAGATCATTAAAAAGTCAGGAAACAACAGGTGCTCGTGAGGCTGTGAAGAAACAGGAACACTTTTAACTGTTGATGGGAGTACAAATTAGTTCTACTATTGTGGAAGACAGTTTGATGATTCCTCAAGGATCAAGAACTAGAAATACTCTTTGACCCAGCAATCCCATTACTGGGTGTATACCCAAAGGATTATAAATTATTCTACTATAAAAGCACACGCACACGTATGTTTATTGCAGCACTATTTACAATAGCAAAGACTTGAAACCAACCTAACTGCCCATCAATGATAGATTAGATGTAGAAAATGTGGCACATACACACCATGGAATACTATGCAGCCATAAAAATAAATGAGTTCATGTTCTTTGTGGGGACATGGAAAAAGCTGCAAACTAACACAGGAACAGAAAACCAAACACTGCATGTTCTCACTCATAAGTGGGAGTTGAACAATGAGAACACATGGACACAGGGAAAGGAACATCACACACTGCAGTCTGTTGATGGGTAGGGGGCAAGAGGAGGGAGAGCATTAGGACAAATACCTCATGCATTCAGGGCTTAAAACCTAGATGACAGGTTGATAGTTGCAGCAAACCAACATGGCACATGTATACCTAGGTAGCAAATCTGCACATTCTGCACATGTATTCTGGAACTTAAAGTAAAATAAAAAAGAATACAGTATATAATTCATGTAATATACAAAATATGTGATAATTGTTTATGTTTTTTGTAAGGCTTACTATTAACTAAGTTATAACTTAGTTATTACTATAACTAGTAAGTTATAGCATTCATTACTATAACTACTAATTTATTACTAGTTAAATTTTTGG
The DNA here is from genome assembly GCA_963573385.1 of Cacajao melanocephalus. NCBI lineage: Eukaryota > Metazoa > Chordata > Mammalia > Primates > Pitheciidae > Cacajao > Cacajao melanocephalus. Next base: position 51,832 of record CAUYLG010061325.1, read on the forward strand.
GGAGTCAAAAGTTAAATGTGGCACAGTGGTTTGGTGCCACTAAGCTCACATTGTTCAAGCGCTAACTGTGTATTATAATGACAGTCTCATAATTGCAATCTGTTGGCTTATAAGTATTATAATTGCTTGATAAACCAAATGGAGCTTTGGCTTTGTTATAGATTGTAAATTTATTTTCTCCAAGTCTTTAAAACCAAATGAATTATTTTGTTTTCATGTACACATACAAAGGCATTAATATTTTGAAACTAATGTGTCATATTTGGCTGCCCCTGTCATAGTCCATCCATCATATTCCTTTCAGTAAGACATAATATGATTTTGGTTGATGAACATGACTTGATTTGAGATACAGGAGCCCCATCTTATGTGGAAGGTCAAAGATAACCAAAGTAAAATGAAAATTTTAAGATTAACAACAAACAAAAATCCTTTGTCATGGAGTAATTAAAATATGCAATAGAAAATAAAATTTTTTATTTCCCCATAGCCTTTATTCTCAGTTTTATTTATAAATGAATGTATAAGTTAAAAAAGAAAAATTTACAATAAAGCCATTGACTATTATATGCAAAATGGCTGCAGCTATATGCACAAAATTCTTTGACAGGTACAAAAACATTTTTAAAGGCAAGGCATTTTGTTTAATAACTAATAAATGTGTCATTTACATGTAAACAATGTTTGTCCTGCTGGTAAGTGCTTCAATAAGCTATAAACTTCATTTTGTATCCCCTTTATCTTACGGCAGATTCCAAATTCTCTCCAACCATACAGTTTCAGAAAAATTTATTAAAAACCTTTTGTGTCTACTTTCAAACACTATCATTTTTGCCATTGTTACTACTTCTTATTCTCCTTCTCACTTTTTGATGCATAAATTTCATTGTTGCTTATTAAAATACACCTGTAACCAACACAAAACAAATTTTAGTACTTCTTAATTATTTAGTAGGGGAAGTGATATTACTGAATTCAAGATAAGGGAGAAAAGAAAGACACCAAAAATAGAAATAATAAAATATCATGGACCTGAATTATTCTCTCAATATCTTATTTTTTCTTTCAGTTAACATGTGTGAAAGATAGAAGATCACTGCCTCTATGAACATAGTGTTCATTAACTTTTGTTTCTGTCTTGTTCATTAGGCATGCTAGAGCAAAGTATCATAGCCTGGGAATCTTATAAACAACAAAAATTTATTTTTCACATTTATGGCATCTGACGAGTTTAAGATTAAGGTACTGGAAGATTCAGTGTCTGGTGATGACCCTGTTTTCTGGTTCGTACATGTCCCCTTCTAGCTTGGTCCTCACATGGTAGAAGGGAAGAATTTTGATCTTTTTCCATTTTATAAGGGCTCCATTCTCATAGCAAGGTCATAAGAGTGATACCCTTGTGAATGGGGCCTCCGAAGTCCTCACCTCCTAATACCATCGCTTTAAGGGGTTAGGTTTTAATATATGAGTTTTTAGGGGACATAAGCATTCAATTTATTAAAAATACCTTTATTTACTTAACTTAGATTTGGAGTAAAGTTATAGATATCTGTGTCCTTTCCTCTTGTGCCCAATGAAGTTATTTTAACAAAATGGTAGGTAAATTAAAAAATGAATAAAAATAATAGTAAATAATTCATTGTCTTGGAAGCAATAATATTCTATAAATAATAACCCCTGGGTTTCAAATTCCAAGGTATTGCAACAATTTTGTGTTTAATATATGTAGTCATGACAAATATAATAGAAGTCCATATTTTATTTATTATTTTTCTTTTTTTATATTGCAACTATCATAAGCATATAGAAGCAATTTTTAAAAAAATAGGCTTTATTTCTTAGAAATATTTCAAATATAATAAAATATTTAACAGATAGTGAAAAGAATTTCCCTTACACTCCTTCTCTACCCAAAGCTTTCCATATCATTTACATCTTGTTTTGATGTGGTACATTTGTCGCAATTGATAAGCCACTATTAAGACATTATTAATAACTAATCCTGTGGCATACATTAGGGTTTATTTTTTATGTTGTAGAGCAATCTGAGTATTTCAAAATGCATAATGCTGTGTTCACAGCATGACTATATTATACAGAGTAGTTTCACTGTCTGGAAAATTTCCATGCACCTCTACTCACTGCTTCCACTTTGTCAATGAACCGATAGCAACTCCTGAAATTTTTGAAGTTAATATAGTTGTGCCTTTCCCAGAATGCATATATTGGGAATCCTACAGTAAATAGCCTTTCCAGACTGGCTTCTTTCACTTATAAATATTTATTTAAGTGGCTTAGTGGCTTATTTATTTTTGTTATTAAATAATGTGTTATTATTTGAATGTACCACAGTTTACCTAGTCACATGTTGATGAACATCTTGGTCACTCCAATAATTGGCAATTATATATAAATAAATTACTACAAACATTTGTGTGCAAGTTTTATATAAATATTGATTTTGAACTCACTTGTGTATACACCCAGGAGATTCTAGATCATAAGGTAAAATTATGTCTGGTTTTTAAAGAAACTGCCACAAGCCCTCCAAAGTGGCTGTAGCATTTTACATTCCTACCAGCAATGAGTAAGTGTTCCTGAAGTTCTACATCTCCAGCTTTTTGTCCTGTCAGTGTTTTGGATTTTAGCTATTCTAATATATATATAATGGTAACCTTTTATTGTTTTCAATTTATAATTCCCAAATAGCATAAGATAGTGATCATTTTTTTAAATGTTCATTTGCAATCTATATATCTTCTCTGTTGAGGTATTTCTTCCAATCTTCTGCCTACTTTTTGAAAAAAATTATTTGTAGTTTTTACTTTAGATTCAGGGGCTTACATGTACAGATTTGTTAAAAGGATATACTTTGCAATGTTGAGATTTGGGCTTCTATTGATCCTGTCACCCAGAAAGTGAACATATGCATCCAATAGAAGTTTTTTGACCTATCCCTCCCTCCCTGTTCTTGGAGTCCCTAGCATCTATTGTTCCTTTGTGTCTGTGTGTACCCAAAGTTTACCTTCCACTTAAAAGTGAGACTATTTGATATTTGGTTTTCTGTTTTTGTGTTAATTTGTTTGCAATAACGCCCCCTAGCTGTATCCATGTTGGTGCAAAGGACATGATTTTGTTCTTTTATAGTTGTGTAGTATTCCATGTTGTATACGTACCACATTTTCTTTATCCAACCCACCAGTGATGGGCACCTAGATTGATTCCATGTCTTTGCTATTGTGAATAGTGCTACAATAAACGTGTGAATGCAAGTGTCTTTTTGATAGAATGGCTTATTTTCCTGTGAGTATATATCAAGTAATGGGATTACTGGGTTGAACGGTAGTTCTATGTTAAAATTTATATTAAAGCTCATATATAAAGTTCATATTAAAATTAAATATGTGTTCCTATTTCTCTGTAGCCTTGCCAACATCTTCTATTCTTTTATTTTAATACTAGCCATTCTGACTTACGTTAGATAATATCTAATCATAGTTTTAATTTGCATTCTTGTGATTACTGATGTTGAGCATGTTTTTACATGTTTATTGACTACTTGTATGTCTTCTTTTGAGAAGTGCTTGTTCATGTCCTTTGCTCACTTTTGTTGTTGTTGTTGCTGCTGTCGATTTGTTTAAGTTCCTTACAGTCTGGATATTAGACCTTTGTTGGATGCACAGTTTGCAAATATTTTCTCCCATTTTGTAGGTTGTCTGTTTATGCCATTGTTAATTTCTCTGGCTTTGCAGAAACTCTTTACTTTAATTAGATCCATTGTCAATTTTTGTTTTTGTTGTGATTTCTTTTGTGAACTAAGCCATAAGTTCTTTGTCCAGAAGGGTATTTCCTAGGTTTTCTTTTAGGATTTTTACCATTTGAGGGCTTAAATTTATGACTTTAATCTATTTTGAGTTAATTTTTCATATGGTGATAAGCAGTGGTGCAGTTTCATTCTTCTGTATATGGGAAAGCTGGTTAGCTTTCCCAGCAGCATTTATTGAATAGGAAGTCCTTTCTCCATTGCTAATTTTTGTCAACTTTGTGGAAGATGGGTTGGTTGAAGGTGTGTGGGTCTATTTCTTGGGTCTCTATTCTGTTCCATTGATCTATGTGGTATATTTTTGTACCAATACCATGCTGTTTTGGTAAACATCATTTTATAGTATAGTTTGAAGTCAGACAGTATAATGACTCCCGGCTTTGTTCTTTTTGCTTAGAATTGTTTTGGCTATTTGGGCTATTTTTGGTTCCATATAAATTTCAGAATAGTTTTTTCTAATTATGTAAAAAATGATTTTGATCATTTGATAGGAATAACACTGAATCTCTAGATTGCTTCAGGCAGTATGAACATTTTAACTACATTTATTCTTCTAATCCATGACCTTGAATTTTTTCTTTTTCATTTGTGATATCTATGGTTTCTTTCAGCACTGTTTTGGAGCTCTCCTTATAGCAATCTTTCATCTCTTTTGTCAGATATGATCCTAGATATTTTATCATTTTGTGTTATTTTGTCCACTTTTTAATTAGGTTATTGTATAGTTTAGATATGACTACTTTATCAGACATGTGTTTTGCAAATATTTTATCTCAGTTGTGACTTGTATTTTAATTCTCTTAACACTGTCTTTCACAGAGCAGAAGTGTTTACAGTTTTAATGAAGTCCAACTTGTCTATTTTTTTTTTATGGATCTTGCTTTTGTGTTATATCTAAACATGCATCACCAAACTTAAGGTTACATAGATTTTTCTCACATGCTATCTTTTAGAAACTTTAGAGATTTGCATTTACATTTAAGTTTATAATCTATTTTGAGTTAGTTTTTATAAAGATCTGTGATTATATTCCTTTTTTTTTTTTTTTTTTTTGCATGTGAACATTTAATTTTTTCAGCACCATTTGTCAGATTTCCATTTCTCCTCTGGCAAAGATGATTTGACTGTTATACTGTGGGTGGCATTTTGGGCTCATTTTTCTATTCCATTCATCTCTTTTGTGTATAGTTTTGTTAAAACCATTCTGTTTTTATTATTCTAGCTGCATAGTAGACCTTGAAATCTTACTAGCCAATCATGTAGTATTAGTTCTCTGACTTTGTTATTTTTCTCCAATATGATGTTGGTAATTTAGACTGCTTTGTTTCTTTATATAAAGTTTAAAATAGTTTGTTGATATACACAAAGTAAATTGCTGAGATTTTTGTTGAGATTGAATTGCTTGTATAGATGCAATTTGGGAGAAAGACATCTTAAACAATATTTAGTTTTCAAATTCATGAACATAAAATATCTCCATTTATTTATGTCTTTGATTTATTGTATTACAATTGTATAGATTTCTCCATATATATCCTGTACATATTTTGTTAGATTTCTTCCCTCTCCTTTTATTTCACCTTCTTGTTCTCTTCTTTCTTCTTTTTGAAGATAACAAAACTTGTGCTGTGTTTTTTATTTTAGTTTCCAACTCCTCATTGATGGTATATAGAAAAGCAATTGGCATTTGTATGTTACACTTGTATCCTATGCCTTTACTATAATCACTTATTATGTCTAGGAATATTTTTCTGATTTCTTTGAAATTATTAAATATATGCTAAAGTGAACTAAATATTACCCGAGAATAAATTCTATATTTGAGTTCTTGTGGACAAACCATAACCTAATTTAATAGGTAGACAAGATTGAAAACCTAACTTAGGAGTATGTACGTGTAATAATAACTGAGACATGACCAGTCCTAGCAGCCGTACTTCAGTCATATACTGCTGAGTGTTCAAACTGTGTCTAGATAAGGTAAATGCAGAGCTGTAACCAATCCAACTGTTTCTGTACTTCATTTTGATTTTTATAAATCACTTCCCTTTTTTGTCTATAAATTTGTTGTGACCACAAGGCATCCCTTGAGTCTCTCCGGATCTGTTGTGATTCTGGGGTCAACTCAATTCACGAATTGTTCATTGCTCAATTAAACTCTTCTACATTTAATTCAGCTGAAGTTTTTCTTTTAACAATGGTAGCTGGCTTCTAAGAGGGAGGCGGTGAATCCTGCCATGTCTCTTAAGGGCTACACCTGGAATTTGGGCTGATTTTTATTGGTTCCACCAAGTCGTAAGGCTAGCTCAGATTCAAGCTGAGGAGAAACAGATCCCATCTCTTGATGGGAGAAGTAGTAGGCTCATAGGGGGAGGATAATTGATAGTGATCATCTCAGATACCATGCCCCACAGTGTTTCCTGTGGCAGTGGCTGGCAGAGAAAAGACCTGAAGAATCTGAATCTGTGTTTCTCAGGAATAGACACAACCATCTCTGCCCCCAGGTTACCATGAGAGCATCAGCCAAGGGCTCAGCTACGAGATGGGCACTTTCGTAACCCAGAGATGGCAGCAAAAATGTTCACGATTTTTAATGCAAGGAGGATTAAATTTGGTTCCCAAATTCAGGGTTATGGTTTCAGACAGCAGGATTTTCTTCTTTTCTTTTTTTGAGACAGAGTCTCACTCTGTCACCCAGTCTGGAGGGCAGTGAGTGGTGTGATCTCTGCTCACTACAACCTCCACCTCCCAGGTTCAAGGAATTTTCCTGACTCAGCCTCCCTAGCAGCTGGGATCTCAGGCAGGCACCGCCATGCCTAACTAATTTTTGTATTTTTAGTAGAGACGGGGTTTCGCCATGTTAGTCAGGCTGGTCTGGAACTCCTGACCTCAGATGATCTGCCCACCTCAGCCTCCCAAAGTGCTGGGATTACAAGCATGAGCCACTGCACCCAGCCCAGACAGCAGGATTTTCAACGAAATTGCCCCAGAAAACTGGAGTTTTGACTCCAGATTAGCTTTTACCTGTCTCAGGAAGAGGACGAGTGAGGACATTCCTGGTTCTAAAGTGGGAGCTGGGTGTGGGGAAGGGGCATACAAGAGATGAGGACAGAATTTGGTGCGGGAGGGGCATTTGCAGCGCTGTTGCCTGGGCTCACCCCACCTCCAGCCCCCGATATCACTTACAACCTTGGGCTGTTTAATTACCTATCAGTGCCTTCATTTATGCACCTGAAAATAGGGGTCTCGTGCTCTTAGCATCATCGGGAAGATGGAAGCTTTCTCCCTCTTAGAGCAGGCAAGTGGGAGAGGGGAGGTGTAGAGACCACTTCGAGCCTCAGGGCCGTGCACTCTCCCAGGCCAGCGCCTCAGGCCCCCTAAAGATCTGTTCACTCATCCCCCTTGTTCTCTTGGCCCTCGCTCCCCCACAGCCTGCTTTCCCTCTGCTTGAGGCTTGTGGGGCGGGGGAGAAGGGGCACCGACTGGCATTCGTCCAGGTACGGACTCTAGAATCACACGGATGGGGTCTCAGTCGAGTCAGACTGCCTGTGTTGACATTCCAGCACTATGTGGCCCTGAGCATGACATCTGCCATCTCTGAGCCTCAGTTTCCCCACCTGTAAAACGTTCACAGTAAGAGCACCTAAGTTTGTGTTAAAACAATCTCAGTGCTTCAAACAATCCCTGTAATATAGTAAGAGCTATAAAAATAATACTTATTGTTGTAATGAATACTGAACCCCGGTTCCCCACTGCAAAGCCAAATCAATCTGGGCAAACTTTATTTTTTTGAGACCGTCTCGCTCTGTCACCCAGGGTGGAGTGCAGTAGTGCGATCTCAGCTCACTGCAACCTCTTGCTCCCGGGGTTCAGGCAATTCTCCTGCCTCAGGCTCCCAAGGAGCTGGGATTACAGGCCAGGGAGCCACCATGACCCGCTAATTTGTATCTTTGTATCTTTTAGTAGATAATCTTTGTATCTTTTGTATCTTTAGTAGATAATTTTTACATATTTTGTATCTTTAGTAGATACAAAAGATATCTCTTGTATCTTTAGTACCTAACCCTTTAGTAGAAACAGGGTTTCACCATATTGGCCAGGCTGGTCTGGAACTCCTGATGAGTGATCTGCCTGCCTTCCGCCTCCCAATGTGCTGGGATGTTGGACGTGAGCCACCGCGCCCCGCCACACTGTACATATTCTTCTGCACTTTTCCTTACTTTATGTCATGAAAACCTCTATAAATCAGTAGTTTCCAATCTGGCTGCACTTTTCGAATCACTTAGGGGAAGCTTTGCAAAATACTCATTCCCTGGCTCCACTACCAGGGACTCTGATTCTGTTGTTTTGGGGTGTGGCCTGAAGATTGGGACCATTAAGCACTCCCAGGTGATTCTAACATACAAGCCAGGCCGGGGGTGGTGGCTTACGCCTGTAATCCCAGCACTTTGGGAGGCCGAGAAGGGCAGATCACGAGGTCAGGAGTTTGAGACCAGCCTAACCAACATGGTGAAACCCCATGTCTACTAAAAATACAAAAATTAGCCGGGCGTGGTGGCGGGCACCTGTAATCCCAGCTACTCAGGAGGCTGGGGCAGGAGAATCACTTGAACCCAGGAGGTAGAGTTTGCAGTGACCTGGTATTGCACTACTGCACTCCAGCCTGGGTGAAAGAGCAAGACTCTGTCTCAAAAAAAACAAAAAACAAAAACAAGCCAAGCTGAGGACCACTGGGCCAACCCACGGGCCAAGGGGTTCTGCGATGATTTGATTCTCACTCGGCAAGCGCAGAGCTGGCACTTTAGCCAGCGGCCCTGCGGCGCCCTCTGGTGGGGAACACGAGCGCCGCGACTCGCGCGGACTGACTCCAAGTCCAAGGGGTCTGGTCCGGCTGTGGGTGGCGGGGAGGAGGTCGCCTGCTGTCCACACAACTCTCCTCCCTTCCTCCCTCCCTCCTACCCGGGAGTCTTGGGCGCTCCTCTCCCTGCTTGAACCGCCGGAGGGACTTGAGCATTCAGCCCCTGGGGGTGGCAGTGTAAAGACCAGCGCGATATCCGGTCTAACCCGCCCGTGGGACAAGGAGGAGGCGATCAGAGGGGCTGACAGACCGGGGTTCGAGCTCTTCCCCACCTCTGAGCTTCAGTTTCCTAATCTGGGAAATGGGACGAGAATTTGACTTTTCCCCGTGCTGTGGTTTCTTATGCCCACTAGAGGGAAGAAGAAATTCGGAATTCGATGCGTGTGCCCGGTGTCCTCCGTCCACCGCCAACTCCCTCCACCGCCCCCACCTAAGGAGAAAGGAATAACAGTAACAATGTCAACAATTGCTCTTGTCAACCCTCCTGCTTGTCAGGCCCCTGCTGAGTGCTCCACACACCTGATCTCTAAATCAATGGCTAGTTAGACCTAGCCAAGGTAGAGGAGGAGGAAAGCAAGGATCAGAGAGGGTGTTTAATTTTCCCAAGTTGCACAGCATCCAAGCTGCAGATAAGCTTCCAGCTCAAGCCTCTGTGGCTTCACAGCTCTTTGTCCTGTTTTTGACAAAGTTTCTCAAAAGAGATAGTGGTGACTGGGTGTTAGACCCCTTGATGAGGATGGAGGAGGGCCGTTTGTGCAAAGGGGGCCTCTAGCCAGGCAGCCCTCCCCACCGCCACTGCCTGGGGAGCCTGCACAGTTTAGGGCAGAGTCTTCATAGCCTTAGGAGCTGACCTCTGCAAGTGTCACAGCAGCCCAAGGATGCGGGTTTTTATTTTTTTATTCCTGTGATACAAATAAGGAAACTGAAGCTCAGGGAAATTGAGGGACCTGTCCTAGGCCATGAGGCATGGAGGTGGGAGAACTGAGATTTACCCTGCAAGGGGCCTTAGCCAGGGAAGGACACAGAGACCTCAAATGCCAGGAGGAGGAAATGGAACTCCTTCCCCAGAAGAGGGGAAGGTAACTACAGGGCAAGGGTCTGGGAGAACAAGGAGCTATTTCCTGATGAGGAAAGGGCAGGCTTTTGCAGGTGTGCATCCCAGGTTCAGGGGAGCCAAGGGAACCTCAAGGTCTTGGAAGATCTTATTTTAAAAAGACCGCCAAGGTCAGGCGCCAGTGGCTCACCCCTGTAATCCCAGAACTTTGGGAGGCTGAGGCGGGCAGGTTGCCTAAGATCAGGAGTTTGAGAACAGCCTGGCCAAGATGGCAAAACCCTGTACCTACTAAAAATACAAAAATTAGCTGGGCGTGGTGACACACACCTGTAATCCCAGCTACTCAGGAAGCTGAGGCAGGATTGCTTGAACCTGGGAGGTGGAGGTTGCAGTGTGCCGAGATGGTGCCGCTGCACTTCTGCCTGGTGAAGGAGCAAGACTCCGTCTCAAAAACAAAGAAAACAAAAAAAACACCTAGTAGCCACTTGGGGAAAACAATACACACACACTTTAAAAAAACAATTCATTCTTAAATAACCACAGTCTTTTTTTTTTTTTTTTCTGAGACAGAGTCTCGCTCTGTCGCCAGGCACCAGGCTGGAGTGCAGTGGTGTGATCTCGGCTCACTGCAACCTCTGCCTCCCAGGTTCAAGCACTTCTCCTGCCTCAGCCTCCCAAGTAGCTGGGACTACAGGTTCATGCCACAATGCCCAGCTAATTCTTGTATTTTTAGTAGAGACGGAGTTTCACCATGTTGGCCAGGATGGTCTTGATCTCTTGACCTTGTGATCCTCCCACCTTGGCCTCCCAAAGTGCTGGGATTACAGGCATGAGCCACCATGCCCAGCCTAACCACAGTCTTTATGAATGGGAACGTATGTACCTGTCAGGCATTGCACAACCTCTCAGTGCCTGGGACCAGACTGAACACCTATCTACCCTCATTTCCTAGTTGGCATTGATTTTTTTGGGTGGGATTTGCTTTTTATCCTTGCAACCAATGAAAATGCAGCTTCAGAAAGACATGACGTTGTGGAAAGGGCTGCCATGTGGGCTAAGGTGGAAGCCGACAGCCACTTGAGCTAGCAGTTCCCACAGTATCCGACAGATGACGCTGTGCTTCCCTCTAAATTTAAAAATCTCAGCCGGGCACGGTGGCTCATGCCTGTAATCCCAGCAGTTTGGGAGGCCAAGGTGGATGGACCATGAGGTCAGGAGTTCAAGATCAGCCTGGCCAATATGGTGAAACCTCATCTCTACTAAAAATACAAAAATTTGCCAGGTTTGGGTGGTGCACACCTGTAGTCCCAGCTACTTGGGAGGCTGAGGCAGGAGAGTCACTTGAACCCAGGAGGCGAAGGTTGCAGAGAGCCTAGATCCTGCCATCGCACTCCAGCCTGGGTGACAGGGCGAGACTCTGCCTCAAAAAAAAAAAAAAAAATAGAAAGCGAGAAATACACACTTAAGGAAAAGGAAAAATGAGCTATTGCTTAGCACCTGTGAGACTGGAGACAGGAGAAGGCTGGATATCCCCATTGTCCAGATGAGGAAACTGAGGCCTGATAGATGGAAACTTACCAGGGTCTTTGCCAAGCCCCACAACTGGGAAGTGCTGGGACGTATAATGAGACAGGCTCTCTCACACTTCAAACCCTAGATTCTTTATAGCTACACTAGGCGGCCTTCATACCACCATTACTTCACAGCATCATCCATCCATCCATCTATTCATCCATCCATCCAACAGAGCACCCACCACTGATGGATATAGTTGAGATCAACACAGGCCTGGTTCCAACTGATGATGTTAATGGCACGAGCAGCTGCTTACCCACAGGTTTGATTACTGCCTGTCAACTCTCTGGACTGTTGCACGACTGACTATTAAAAAGCACGAGCTGGGTCCCAACACACTGACCTAGCAAATGGGAGAAAACACGTAACAGGGGAATGTGTCCACAGCCATTCACGTCAATGAACTCCAGTCAAAGCACCTTAGCCAATGACTTGAGAGAGTGCCAAATCCTAACCAGTAGACCGCCAGGGAAGCCAATGACTTGAGTACATGATCCTAACAAATGCTGTATGCATATTCTCTCTCTTATTTCAAAAAATAAACTTTTTTCAATGTATATGATGAAAATATTTGATATGATGAGGAGACAGTTTTTAAACACACTTTTGGTGGTACAAAAACAAGGGGCTGGGCACGGTGGCTCACGCCTGTAATCCCGGCACTTTGGGAGGCTGAAGCGGGTGGATCACCTGAGGTCAGGAGTTTGAGACCAGCCTGGCCAACATGGAGAAATCCCATCTCTACTAAAGATACAAAATTAGCCAGGCATGGTGGTGCACGCCTGTAATCCCAGCTAATCGGGAGGCTGAGGCAGGGGAATCGCTTGAACCTGGGAGGCGAAGGTTGTGGTGAGCCAAGATCGTGCCATTGCACTCCAGCCTGGGCAAGAAGAGTGAAACTCTGTCTCAATCAATCACTAAATAAAAATAAAATAAAATAAAGCTTGAAGCCCTCTATCCTGAGGCCTTGCACTTTCCATAAATGTTCTTAGTTTAAAGTGAGACAGAAGCGCAGGACCCAGTCCTGGAAGGAAAGAAGTCTTAGATGGAGCTGGCAGGAGCAGCTTATAAAGACCACAGTGATTGAGCCACGGTCGAGGAAAGGGGTGGGCAGGGCAGGCTTCACCTATTGAGCAGAGCAGCGGGGAACTCCCCCAGCCACCTCTCCGTCCCAGAGGGAACATCACACATGAACTCGCAAGTGTACAATGAGACCTTCCGCCATGTGAATAGCATCGTATTCTACACACTGAGGTCTGCTGTAACAAACTATCACAGAATGGGTGCCTTCAATGACAGAAATTAATGCTTTCACAATTCTGGAGGCCAGAAGGCCAAAATCAAGGTGTTAGCTAGGTTGCTGTCCCCTGAGGCCTCTCTCCTTGGCTGTGCAGATGGCCATCTTCCCCCATGTCCTCACGTCTTCTCTCTGCATGGGGCTGTGTCATGGTCTCCTCTTAATAATAACACCAGTCAGACTGAATTAAGCGCCCACCCATGGGGCCTCATTTTATCTTTTTTTTTTTTAGCTGAAGTTTTGCTCTGGTTGCCCAGGCTGGAGTGCAATGGCATGATCTCAGCTCACTGCAACCTCTGCCTCCCAAGTTCAAGCAATTCTCCTGCCTCCGCCTACAGAGTAGCTGGGATTACAGGCACGTGCCACCATGCCAGACTAATTTTGTGTTTTTTAGTAGAGATAGGGTTTCACCATGTTGGCCAGGCTGGTCTTGAACTCCTGACCTCAGGTGATCTGCCTGCCTCAGCCTCCCAGAATGCTGGGATTACAGGTGTGAGCCACTGTGCCTGGCTTCATTTTACCTTAATTACCTCTTTAAAGACCCCCATCTCCAAATACAGTCACATTCAGAGGTACTTGGGGTTAGGACTTCAATATATGAATTTGGGGACGGCGATAGCATAGTATGGTGACTGCATGTTAAACTTACAGAGGAACTGTGGCCACAGGTAACTGTTTAACAGAAACTTGCCTGTGTTTTCCGTGTACTCATTCTGCCTTCTGGAGAATTCTTAGGAACCAGAAAAAAGGTAGCTGGGCACAGTGGCACATGACCGTGGTCAAAGCTACTCAAGAGGCTGAGATAAGGAATGCTTGAGCCCTGGAGTCTGAGTCCAGGCTGGGCTACACAGCAAGACCCTGAGCCCTGGAGTCTGAGTCCAGGCTGGGCTACACAGCAAGACCCTGAGCCCTGGAGTCTGAGTCCAGGCTAGGCTACACAGCAAGACCCCACCTTTAAAAAAAAAACAAAGGCAAAGCTAACCTACAAATTGTTCTCAAATATGAAGACATGGAGGCTGGGCATGGTGGCTCACACCTGTAATCCCCAGGCCAAGGTGGAAGGAGTGCTTGAGCCCAAGAGTTTGAGACCAGCCTGGGCAACATAGGGAGGTCTCTATTTAAGAAAATAAAAAATTAGCCAGGTGTGGAGGGGCATGCCTTTGGTCACAGCTACTTGGGATGCTAAGATGGGAAGATCACATGGGGCCAGGAGGTTGAGGCTGCAGTGAGCTGTGATCACACAACTGCACTCCAGCCTGGGTAACAGAGCGAGACCCTGTCTCAGGAAAAAAAAAAAAAAAAAGAAGGCTGTGCACGGTGGCTCATGTCTATAATCCCAGCAGTTTGGGAGGCCAAGGTGGGTGGATCACCTGAGGTCAGGACCAGCCTGGACAACACGGTAAAACCCCCATGTCTACTAAAAATACAAAAATTAGCTGGATGTCATGGCGCACGCCTGTAGTCCCAGCTACTCGGGAGGCTGAGGTAGGAGAATCACTTGAACTCGGGAGGTGGAGGTTGCAGTGAGCCAAGATCACCCCATTGCACTCCGGCCTGGGCAACAGAGTGAGACTCCATCTTAAAAAAAAACGAAAACAGGGTAGAATTATTTAACAATTACTTGGCTTGATTTACTATGAAATGTTTCATGATGCATTAGTTAACCTTGATTTTGCCGGTTTCTTCCGTATTTTGAAACCAATACATTTTTCTGGCTCAAAAATGTTTGAAAGGTGCTTAAGAAAGAACTGTTCCTCCCCACTGGGCCGGTGGAGACTTGTGGACAAAGGACTAAAGTACCTCAGCACAAATGTGCAAAGATTGTAAATTTGGGTCTTTGATTTTCATAGCCATGAAGAGCTCAGCATGACTCTTGGTGGTTAAGAGGCAAGCTTTGGTCTATTTCCTCTTCCTGCTGCAGCTGAACTATTAATAAAATCATTCTGAACAGCTTTCCTGAAATGTAAAAATAAGCCAAGATGTCTATTTTGTGGATTTTTTTTAATTATAGGAAAAAAAAAGTGGATTTTTTTTTTTTATTACAGGAAAAAACAAATCTGGTAGGACTTACACCAACAGGTTAGCAGGGTTCCTCTCTGGGCAGGGGGCTTAAGGGAGGGGCGTCTGCTTCAGACATATATTGTTCACAACCAACCAGAGTTTAGTGGCTTCAAACAATGACTTAGTAGGATTCAGAGGGCTGACTGGGTGGTTCTGCTGCTGGTCTTTCCCTGGGTCACTTGTGTGGCTAATGTCAGCTGGTAGTGGGTTGGTTCTCCCCCACATGGCCTCCCGGCATTCACCTGGGCTTTCACCATTTGGTAACCCAGCTTTAGCTTCCTTGCAAGATGCCGGCTGGCATCCAAGTGAGCAGCAATGGGGAGCCATCTGGCCTCTTAAGGCCTAGGCTTGAAATTGACACATCACTCTGGTGCATTCTATTGGTCAAAACAAGTCATGAGACCTGCCCAGAATGGAGAGGTAGGGAAATAGACACCCCTGGTGGTGGGAGGAGTGATGAGAGTGTAAAGGGAAGGGAGGAATTGTTGGCAGCCATCTTTGAAGGCAGCTGACCTCGGTGTCTTTCTGTGTTTTCTAGTATGCCTAGAATAATAACACTGCCTGGAATATTACATAATAATGCCTAGAGTATTATAGAAAAATAATGCCAGATATGTATTATTTTTTATGATGGTAAAGGTATAATAAATTGTGGGAAACTTGTTGGTTGGACCAAGAATCTATAGAAATAAGTGAAACCTGGCTGGGTCCAGTGGCTCACACCCGTAATCCCAGTACTTTAGGAAGCTGAGGTGGGCAGATCACTTGAGGTCAGGGGTTCGAGACCAGCCTTGGCCAACATGGTGAAACCCTGTCTCTACTAAAAATACAAAATTAGCCAGGCATGGTGGAAGGTACCTGTAATTCCAGCTACTTGGAATGCTGAGGTGGGAGAATTGCTTAAACCTAGGAGGCAGCGGCTGCAGTGAGCTGAGATTGCACCACTGCACTCCAGTCTTGGCGACAGAGTGAGACTCTGTCTTTAAAAAAAAAATAAAAGGAAACCCAATTCTTGAATTAAGGCTGAATTGGGCTGAAGAGTTTGTGGAAAGGTGAGGTCCGACTGTATCAGTCCTTTTGGGCTCTGTTGGGGGTTTATACTGAGACCATCATGGGCCAAGGAACTTCCTAGGAGAGGGGAAGGCACATCCACCTTCCATCTGGGAAAGAAACCTCTGCTGGTGTTCTGGAGTGCTGAGCTTTAGCTGGGGCAAGTGTGGGGAAGATGAGAGGGCTGCAGGCTAGCGAGCCACATGGGAGGGAAGGGAAGGCCCAGAATAAGGCCTCCACCATGGGAAGAGGAGAAGGAGGCTTGAGATGACAGGACAATGTCACAGTGTTAGACCCAGTGAAAGTTTTCCCATAATCCTCAATATGGCAATAGATTCCTTTTCCTTTTTTTTTGAAATGGAGTCTCACTGTGTAGCCTAGGCTGCAGAGTAATGGCACAATCTCGGCTCACTGCAACCTCTGCCTCCCAGGTTCAAGTGATTCTCCTGCCTTGGCCTCTGTGTGCACCACCATGCCCAGCTAATTTTCATGTTTTTAGTAGAGATGGGGTTTTGCCATGTTGGCCAGGATGGTCTCAAACTCCTGACTCAGATCATCTAACCGCCTCAGCCTCCCAGAGTGCTAGGATTACAGGCATGAGCTACCATACACAGCCAATTTCTTATATTTTATTACAATAGTAATGTATGCTCCTAGAAAGAATTCAGATATAGATTCATTATAAAACCATTATGAAGAAAATAATGATCAGTTAGAATTCTTCAAGCAGAAATATGATGGTCCCTGCTGTTATTTGGTTGCATACTAATAACTTCTGTTACATAGACACAGATTCAGATGTGGATAAGGATACAGATATGGATATGGATGTTGATAGAATATAGATGTAACTCGGAATTGAAAACCAGTGTAGATAAGGTCATAGACATATAGACATTGATGTGTATTTGCGTATAGCAAGGATGTAAATGTAGATGGTAATAGACATATATGTTATAGTGAGCTGAACGGGGTCACCCCTCGAAAATGCAATCCATATCCTAATCCCTGGAACCTGTGAGTGTGACCTGATTTACAAAAAGCGTCTTTGCACCAGGCATGGTGGCTCACGCCTGTGATCCCAGCACTTTGGGAAGCTGAGGCGGGCGGATCACTGGAGGTCAGGAGTTTGAAACCAGCCTGGCCAATGAGGTGAAACCCTGTCTCTACTAAAAATACAAAAAAGCTGGGCATGGTGGCAGGCACCTGTAATCCCAGCTACTTGGAGGCTGAGGCAGGAGAATCGCTTGAACCAGGGAGGCAGAGGTTGCAGTTAGCAGAGATCGTGCCACTGCACTCTAGCCTGGGCATCAGAGAAAGACTCCGTCTCTCTCAAAAAGAAAAAAAAAAAAAAAAAAAAAAAGGTGGTCTTTGCAAGTGTAATTAATGATCTCAAGATGAGATAATCCTGGATTCTCTGTGTAGGTCCTAAATCTAATTGATGCAGGGCAAGTGAGCCCCCAAATTGGGGATTAGCACAGGAAGGTCCTTGGCTTTGCCCTTGAAAGAATTCAAGAGCAAGCCGGTGGTGTTAGCAAATTTTACTGGACCCTCAGTGCACAGCTGCAGAAGAGGGACTGCCCCTTGCAGAGCAGGGCTGCCCGAGAGGCAATGTGCCCAGAGGAGCAGCTCAGAGGCAGCACTGCTGTCATATTTATACCCATTTTTAATTATGTGCAAATTAAGGGCAGATTATGCAGAAATTTCTAGAAAAAGGGCAGCAACTTCCAGGTCATTAAGTGGTTGTCATGGAAAGGGGTGGTAACTTCCGGGTATTGCCATGGCAATGGTAAACTGACATGGCACTAGCGGGCATGGCTTACCCAAAGCTGCTTCTGCCCTGTCTGTGTTTTAGCTAGCTCTCAATTTAGTCTGGTGTCAGAGTCCTGCCTCCAGAGTCAAGCCCTGCCTCCTAGATCACAATGACAAATGTCCTATTAAGACACAGCAGAAGGCTGGGCACAGTGATTCACACCTGTAATGCCAGTACTTTGGGAGGTGGAGGCAGGTGGATCATTTGAGGTCAAGAGTTCGAGACTAGCTTGGCCAACATGGTGAAACCCTGTCTCTACTAAAAATACACAAATTAGCTGGGCATGGTGGCACATGCCTGTTATCCTAGCTGCTAGGGAGGCTGAGGTGGCAGAATCACTTCAGCCTGGGAGGCAGACATTGCAGTGAGCTGAGATCATGCCGCTGCCCTCCAGCCTGGACAACCGAGCAAGACTCTATTCCCCACCCCCAACAAAAGACATGGCAGAAGAAAAGACACAGAGAACAGGAGAAGGCCAGAGATTGGCACTAAGAGCCACCAAGAGCCACCAGAGCCGGAGGAGGCAAGAAAGGACTCTCCTTAGAACCTTCAGAGCCAACGGAGCCCTGCTGGGATCTTTGTTTTGAACATCTGGCCTCTGGAACTGTGAGAAAATAAGCTTCTGTTATTTTTAGCCACCAAGTTTGTGAGAATTTATTACAGCAGCTCTAGAAAACTAACACAGACAGCTGGGCACAGTGGCTCACGCCTATAATCCCAGCACTTTGGGAGACTGAGGCGGGCGGATCACAAAGTCAGGAGTTCAAGACCAGCCTGGCCAGCATAGAGAAACCCCGTCTCTACTAAAAATACAAAAAACTACCCAGGCATGGTGGCAGGCACCTGTAATCCCAGCTGCTTGGGAGGCTGAGACAGGAGAATCGCTTGAACCTGGGAGGCGAAAGTTGCAGTGACCCAAGACTGCTCCACTGAACTCCAGCCTGGGCAACACAGTGAGACTCCAACTCAAAAAAAAAGGCGGGGGGATGGGGGACAGAGCACGATCCAGGAGACTTTAACCCAGGTACCAAAGCTCAGAGGCATGTTGTTATAGAATGGCTGAAAAAGCAAAACTCAGGAAGTGGTTTAACCTTTACAGTCAGTCTGTGACAGTGGAGGTTTCCAGGTTGCAAGTGACTGCTTAAAAGCAATTGTCTTACATCATTTGGGGAAGGCAACTTAAGCTTCGTTTATGATTATCAGAGGCATTCATAAGAAATAACCTCAATTGGCCGGGCGTGGTAGCTCATGTCTGTAATCTCAGCACTTTGGGAGACTGAGGCAGGCAGATCACTTGAGGTCAGGAGTCTGAGACCCGCCTGAGCAACACAGTGAGACCCTGTCAAAAAAAAAAAATACAAAAATTAGCTGGGTGTCATGGCACGTGCCTGTAATCCCAGCTACTCAGGAGGCTGAGGCACAAGAATCGCTCGAACGAGGACATGGAGGCTGCAGTCAGCTGAGACTGAGCCACTGTACTCCAGCCTGGGAAACAGAGTGAGACTCTATCTCAAAAAAAGAAGAAAAAACGAAAGGAACGGAGGAAGGAATTAAGGAAGAAACGGAGGAAAGAAAGAGAGAGAGAGAGAGAAAGGAAGCGAGGGAGGGAGGGAGAGAGGGAGGGACAAACCTAAGTTAAGTTTCGCTTACATTCAAAAGTCAAAGTGCATTAGGTGCTGCTTATGTGGCCTAACTGATTCTGTCTGCTTGGGGAATTCTCAGTCCTGGTCCACCCTGCTACTTCTGTGTGTGTGTGTGAAACAGGGTCCCACTCTGCTGCCCAGGCTGGAATGACGTGGCATGATCACAGTTCACCACAGCCGCAACCTCCTGGGCTCAGGTGATCCTCCTGCCTCAGCCTCCCAACTAGCTGGGAACACCGGCATGCACATGTACCACTTTGTGCAGCTAATTTTTTTTTTCTTTTGTAGAGATGGAGTCTTGCCATGTTGCCCAGGCTGGTCTCAAACTCCTGGGCTCAAGGATCCTCCCAATTTGGCCTCCCAAAGTGTTGGGATCAGAGGTGTGAGCCGCTGTGCTTGGCTCCCCTATTTTATTTTAACAACTTTCCCCTTTTGACATAGCAAGCTGAGGAGATAATGAGATCGTATAGCATTACTTTCGGGGAGCACCACTGGCTGGGACAGATGGGTGTACGGTCATTGTTGATAGCTGCACAGTCATCTTAGACATGCGTGGTAGGGTCCTTAGGTTTTCCAGGTTGTCTAATCCAGATGGGTATCACTGGTTGCATGAGTGGCTGCTGAGTGAGAGCCAAGCAAAAGGGGCTTCTCCTTATAAAGTCATCAGATCTCGTGAGACTTATTCACTAGCAGGAGCACAGTATGGGGGAAACCACCCCCATGATTCAATTATCTCCGACCGGGTCCCTCCCACGACACATAGGAATTATGGGAGCTACAATTCAAGGTGAGATTTGGGTGGGGACACAGCCAAGCCATATTGAGGGGGTGTTACAACTCCTGATCTCGCCCACTGGGAAGCGTGAGGCCCAGCTTCAGGCTGTGGGTGGAGCGCCCTGGAACACAGGCAGAGGAACGACAGACAGCAGCCTGCGGACAGAACACGGGACTACCCCCGAGCCCACCGCCACCCCAGGGAACAGAGAGGGCCCATGTGGAATGCTCTGGGCTGGAGCACAGGGCGCCTGGGCGCGACTCACTCATGCTCTCGATGTCCAGGGAGTCCACCACAGAGCGCTTGTGCTCGTCGCCTGTGATGGCCCGCTCAAAGGCCTTCTGCTTCACGATCTTGTTGCACTCCTGGTATTTCATTTTGGCGTCCTTGTCGTGGGGCTTCACCTTGACCACCTGGGTGGGAGGGAAGGGGTGTGCACCGTGAGGCCGAGGTGGGGGCAC